>JAQQSW010004792.1:0-14357 GCA_028646575.1 Pseudocheirus occidentalis | reverse complement strand
AAAAAAAACCCCCCAAACCAAACCCAATAATTGAGTTAATACTCTATTTATAAAATAGGGATATTCAAAGTTAAATAGATTGAACCAAATAAGAACTTAACTAAATAAAAACATTTTCAATTAACAGTGTTACATATGCTATTCATAAAATGTGTATCTTGTGAAGCACAAATGACAAATACACTCTTTTTTTTAAGATAATAAATACATTTTAGAGAATTATAAGCCATATTTGTGTGGATGAATTAAGGACTTTTTAGGTTGAATTTTTCATTATGGTGTATGAATCAGTCTGAAATGGAACATGTGACTTCAGGAGTATAACTAAAAAAATCTTTAGTTATCAAAATGCTCCTCCTAGTGGCTATTAGTATTATTGCAACAAAATATACTTCATTCAAGAAAAAGGATCAAAAAATGTCTTCAACTGAAAGAGACATAAAGGCCATTTAGTCTGACCCTTTCATTTTACATATGGGGAAACCAAGACTCAGCAGGTTGGGTGCACCACTTGTCCAAAGTTACTAGGTAATGTGTGCCACAGGCAGATTTTGGACCCAGATCCTTTGATTGCTGAGCTAGTGCTCTTTCTACCGTAAGCCAAAGGAAATGAAAGTAGATAGTGAAGAAATAAAAATTATGAACTAAAAAGAATAAGCTTTTAAAGACACAAAATATGTTATTATATCATACATAAAATTCATGTTTTCATTCTTAACCAGTAGGCATCTGATAACATTTCTATCAATGATAAAATATATTGAATTTATTCATTAAAAAGACCCCAAGCAAAAGGACAGTTTCCTTTTTATAGGTTTTGGGAAGAACAGGGTAGATGACCTCATGGGACTGAGGACAACATGATTGGTTATACAGCTGGGGTACAGGGAATGACAGTATTGGTTGAAAGTTTGGTATAGGAGCTAGCAACAACCCTCTTTTTCCCCTTTGCCTAAGAAGTGCTCATTGTTTGAGGCCAAGTATAAGGTCAAAAGATTATAAATTAGCCCTTTTTGGGCTAGCAAACCAGACAATCTTGAAGGATGGCTAGATGGATTCCCATGAGTTCACATGCATGCCCAAGGTCAACAAAATTCCTTGAGGAAAGAACAGATTAGTGATTAGCAGAAGAGTTGGATTTCTAAACTCATTCCATTACAGACCAGCTGAATTCTGAACTAAGTTCAGAGACAAAGAAACATAATGCATGCAATTAAAAGACAAAAGCAATTAATTGCAAATAAGATCAATAAGAAAATACAGGACCAATTTGTTCTTCTCAATGTGATCCCTTTTCTGATCCTCCCAACTATTATCCTCCTTCTCTCTACCTTGTATTTATTTTGTACTTAACATATAGATGGGTGTTTCGTCTTAGCCCTGGCTCTTTCTCTACGTAGAGGTTGAATATATGTGTATAACATATTTATGTACACACATACCACATATATATATAAGCAAATAATAGACATAGAGTTGGAAGGTCCAACACGTACATTTTATAGAAATCAAACTCAGAAATATTAAGCTCTGCTCAAGGTCTCATAGCTAATAATTGTCTGGGGTGGGATTTGAACTTGGCATTTTGGATTCCACGTCTAATGACCTACTCACTATGGAACACTTTCAACCCCCCTTCTGAACTTTACTGAACCCACTTGGGTCTCATTATGGAGAGGAAGTACTGGTTCAAGTACTCAACAGCTAATGATGATATATATTATATGTTCTTAATATACACATGTTGTTTCCACAGATAGAATATAATTTACTTGATCATAGGGATTGTCTCCTTCTTTGGGACTTTGTTAATTGACCATGGTAACATGTTACATGTTACTAAATGTTGAAGGTAGATATTTTTCCCCCCATTTATTTGATGATTCAGCAGATACTGTACAATGAAGTAAGTTAGGTAATGGGAACATATGATGAAAAATAAACTGAGAGATAAATGACTGCTAGAGCATTTAATTAAGAGTTGACTACATGGGGGGGGGGGCTAGGAGGCAAAATGAATAGAGCACCCACCGTGGAATCAGGAGGATCTGAGTTAAAATCCAGCCTCAGACACTTAACACTTACTAGCTGTGTGACCTTGGGTAAGTCACTTAACCCCAATTGCCCTGCTTTCTCCCCCTCCAAAAAGCCACAAAAAAAAAGTTGACTATGTGTTGGTCACTGTACTAAGTGCTGAGTAAACAAAGACAAAACAAGTGAAACTCTCCTCACCTTCAGGGAACTTACATTGTAATTCATGAAGAGGACAAATAAAGGGATAAAGAGGAGAAGGTGTTTGTACCCGGAAAGGAAGGGGATGGCAGGGAAGTGGTGCAGATGTCTGGTTCTAGGCAAGATGAGGCAAAAACTCATCTATCAGAGCTTGGCATCCCTGGGCTGTTATGGTCCTTTTGCTTAAGGAACTTAAAATAGGGGAGTGATAAGACATGTACACAGGTAAATGTAATTTAAAAATAGAATGTTGCAAGTTATACAGAGCTTCTTAAACAGTGGATCACGAAATTTGGCAAAAGTAAAGGGTTTCTGAATGTGCAATTATCAAAAATTAACTCAAAATCAAACTTGCTATAAATCCGAGGTGTTTCTGGCAGCTTGCCCATGCTGCATCCCGCAATTTCACTACAGCCATGGTTCTGAACACATAATATGCACACTTTGCACTGTGCATGCTGTCATGTTCACCAGCACCAAGCAACTCCGCCAAAACAGGAAAAGGGATCAAAAGTGGAAAAAGTTTAAGAAGTCCTGGAAGACTACAAAGTGCAATGAAAAGTGAGGGCAGAAACTGGCTTTTGGTTTTTGTAGCCCCATAGTGACTCTCCGACAATAAGCATATAGTAAATGTTTATTATTGAATTGAATGGAATCAGATGGAGAAAAAAATCATGTTTAGCTAGAAGGATCAGGAATTTAACTGGAGAGCTAGGACTTGAAGGATGGAATGGATGTCCATAGGGGGAATGGGATTGGGTAAAGGCTGCTAGGTGGTGCAGTGGATGGAGTGCCAGACAGACTTGGAATTAGGAAGACCTGAGTTCAAATCTAGTCTCAGACACTCACTAGCTTTATGGCCCTGGGTAAGTCACCTAAATCTGTTTGCCTCAGTTTCCCCATCTGCAGAATGTGTTGGAGAAGGAAATAACAAACCACTCCATTATCTTTGCCAAGAAAACTCCAAATGGGGTCACAAAGAGTTGATTACAGCTGAAAACAACTGAACAACAACAATTTCAGACACAGGAAATAGTTATGAACAAAGGCAAGGAGGTAGAAAAGTCCAGGGTACATTTGGGAAGCAAATATCTATTCTGATATTAAATTTAGGTGAAGAATATGTGCAGCCTCTGTAGTACTGCCCTATCTCAAACCTATTCTCCACAAGTTCTGCCATAGTAAATGAGCTTCTTAAACTGTTCATTCTTTGGGGTTAACTTTGAAAGTCATTGTTAAATATTCACTATTAGTCAAGAACACTTTAATTCAAAGGATTTGCCCACGAAAAGAACATCATAAGGCTTATTGAATAGACTCGAGATGAAGTAGTTTATCATAAAAGCCATAGCAAAGCAGTCTTGAGAGTTTGGATAAGGTTCAAAGAAATTTCTTAAAGTAAGGGGAGGAATGTACAGTGACCCCAGGGAAAGACCTTGATGTGGGTGCTAATAGTTAGGCTTTCCAGACAGAAATGATGAAATAAGAAAGGAGAATGAAGAAAGGAAAACTGAGTCAGGCTTAAGCAAAACTTGGCCTTCTTCACAATATTGCCTAGGCATGATTGGCAGTGTTTGGGGGGCATAATATAGAAACATAGGTAAGCAGTATGGCAGAATGAAGGGAGAACTGGCAAAAGGGAGAGCCACAAAAACATGGATTAAAAATATTACACATTGGGGGTGGCTAGGTGGTACAGTGAATAGAGCACCAGCCCTGGAGTCAGGAGGACCTGAGGTCAAATCCAGCCTCAGACACTTAACACCTACTAGCTGTGTGACCTTGGGCAAGTCACTTAACCCCAACTGCCCTGCCTTTCCCCCTCTAAAAAGCAAAAAAAAAAAAATTACACATTTAAAATACTACACAATTTCCCAAAGGCAATCTAGGCCTTTCTTCTTATTCTACTTAATTCTAGGCTATAGTACATTGCCCATCTGCATTGTCTTTCAAAAGATAGATCCTTTGATAAACTAGGTCTATGGATATTCCATCCAGCTGCATACAATAGACTAGAAAATAAATATTATATATCTAAATTTAGTGCTAAAAAAGGAAACAAATGTCCATACTTCTGTCCATTTTAGTCACTTCTTACCATCCGCATATAACAGGAGTTAGATTGAAGCATACTTCATGGAGTATACACGGGGATGGGTGTTCAGGCCAGCTTGCAGAGCATGGGTGTTCCTTGGAAACTTTTTGGACTCTTAACATTTCCTAATAGTCAGAACAATCCAAAAATAAAGTAGGCTGCTTTTAGAGGCATGGAGTTCCTCCTTATTTGGAGATTTTTTTTCTAGTGAAGACTGATTGGCCATTTTTCAGATAATTTTTTTTTTCAGATATAGGTTAGATAAGCTGGCCACTGAGTTCTCATTCAACTCTGATACTCTGTGATACTGATTCTATGATTCTGTGATTTGTATATAAGAATTACTGTAAGAGATATCATTGAGGATGCATATGAGTAGAAAGGAGATAGGCTGTTGATACAACAAGAATGGAGAATAACAAATAGACATTTATTTTATTGAAATCAATGTTTGTTGAAAGAAACGCCCAAATATTGCCCTGGTATTCATGAAAAAAGCAAAAGCTCTTCATTACATTGGGTAAATTTTCTTTGGAGAATTTGTAAAAATACTTATGTAAGAAGGGGAGTGTCCTATGCCCGCAGTCCAATAATCACAGAAGACCTAAACATTTAATCAATAAAGAATGGAAATTAGACAAGCATCAAAATTTCCCCTGGAAAAAGGTAAGGGGAGGAGACTCTAGATATTTATTCTGACTCCCTTCAAGCCACATCTAGACAGACCTGTGTGGACACATGGTCAAAACAGTGCACCACTACGCATGAAAAGATTTACTCATATCTACATCTGGCAAAACAAATTCTGACATTAGCCATGTCCAAAAATGTATGTCTTTTTCTGCATTTTAAATTAAGAGATATGTTTCATATTCATTCTTTTGGACTCATGGCTTAGAATTATATTGATCAGCATTCTAATGTCTTTCAAAGTTGCTTTCTCTATATAATGTTATCATCATTTAAACCATTCTCCTAGTTATGCTCATTTCACTCTATATCAATTCATAGAGATCTTCTAGTTATTTCTGAAATGATCTATTTCATCATTTCTTATGTCACAATAGCATTCCATTATATTCATATACCACAATTCCCCAATAAGACACCCTCTTAGTTTCCAATTTCTGATCACTATAAAAAGAGCTATAAAGATTTTTGTACATATATTTATGTACATACATATACATACATACACACAGACAACTGCACACTGAATTTTTGCTTTCCTTCTTTCCCACCACTGGTGAACATTTTGAAAAAATGTCACTATTTCCTGATATATGTATACATATATTTTTACTGGTCTATTAGATAAGCATTTTAATGTTTTCTTGTGTCCCTCCAGCATACTACCTTCTAAGTTTCTGCTTCCATCAGTCCATTTGACAAAAATAAAAGACCTACAATACATAAAATAAGAGACACCATTAAGCCATATCACCCCAAGGATATATGGATGAAAATAGGAGAATATTGATAATAGAAAAATCTATAATGATGTATATAACAAATATTTTTCTCCATAAATAATAGTGGAGCCACCATATTTGGATTCTACTGTTACATTTTACATACTATATGAGGAAATTAAACAGGTAATAAAGGGAGAAAAGATGGAAAAAGTATAGTCTACATCAGGGATGCGTAACCTGTGACCGAGGCTGCAAGTTCCCCCACACCTAGACTCTAGACAGTATGGTGCGAATGTCTCTGATAGAGGTGACATAATTTTGAGGATATTGAAGGATCCTTTCTTGAAATTTATGAGAGGGAGAGGATATTGAATGCTTTAAAATTTTTTCATATTTCATTACGAAAAATGTTGGAAAAAATCGATAATCTACTGACTCATAACTAAATTTCTATCTTTGTAAATATTCATGAGAATAATTTACACACACCTTTTGTTGAAGTTTGAGAAGGGAATAGACTTTTACAAAAACATCTGCAATGCACCATGTCTTTATAGTGTCATAACTGGCGGAAAAGTACAGAGAAAGGTCCCACTGTGTTTATTTTGTTTTGCTTGTTTTTTTAATCACAAAAGAAAATTTGATTCAGAAGAATAAAAATGATGCCTTTAAGGCTTGGTTATTATGCATACTTTTAAACTATACAAAAATATAACAACAGAGCTTTTTGTTTGACAATTCTCTAATTATCAATATCAAGCAAAACATAAGACTCTCAGATGAGATCTACAATAAATCAAAAGAATTTGGGCTAACTACATACACAGAAAAAAAATGGATAAAGAACAGTGAATATCCATAATAGGTAGCTGGATGGACAATCCATTGACCTGGTCCTTCAGTACATATATCATCTTCCTTGTACAACAAAAGAGGATCTAGTTCTTTGTCTTCCCAGCACAATGGAAGAGGGGTAGAGCCAGATTATTCATGCAAAGCAGGGTATTAGAAATTAGTGTCTGTATCATTCTTTGCTTCGTCACTTCTCTCTTAATTTTAGTACAGCGGGGAATATTGACCACTCAGAAACTAGAACCCAAGGACATTCAGGCCAGGTTCATGCCAACCCTGGTTCTACTTGTATCTCTTCCATCCCCACCATCTTTGCTGTACCAATCTGATTCTCAGTGTGTATCCTACATACGTAGCAATATTTAAGATGGCTATCCTTTGTTTTGTCTCTCTTGCCCCACCCTCTTGTGCCAGCACCCACACCTCCCTGATATGTCACCATCCATATCTTAACACTCCCAAGTACTTATGGTAGCTTCTTTTCAACTGTCTGCTGGTTGTACTCTTACCTAGACTAGTCCTGGGTGATACTACAATATGGCAGACTTGCGCACAGCCTTCTGGGAAATGTAGTTGCAGGCATCAAAGGAGTTCCCTGATGTGCTTATTAAATTTATAGAGCAGAGACCTACTGGAACTTTAGAGAAACATCTCCCTATGATCTTGGTCCTGGATCCTCCCTGGTCATGTCCACTGGCATCTTATTGAGAAAACTAAAGATAACTGAGTAATAGTGACTGGGGTTGCCCCCAAAATGAATTCACTTGTTGGGAGCTTCCATTCCTCTTGAAGGATCTTTACTCCTTTTACTATTGCCACTGCATGTTGATGCCTTCATCTTTCCCTTCTTCTCACATACCACATGAGTACCCATTTTCTAGTGTTTAGTCACAAAGGAATATTTCGTGCAGAAATATCAAAAAGAGGGCTTCAGGTAAAGGAGAGTACATCCACAGGGAACTATTCTGGCTCATAGTATAGTAATAATCAAAGTTCTATACTATTTTCTAACTAAAATAACTATTTAACACTAGAGCTATTCTCTAGAACTAAAATTCCTGCATTTCACTATTGGAGGCTCCCTACAGGGCTAATTTGTTGGCTCAGACTCTTAGGTGGTTGGAATCTTTGGGGAGGGACCAATATTTGTGCTGGCCTATAAGAGGAAGTTCTCAAAGACTCAGTGGCATTTTTTTTCTTTTTTTTCTTTTTTCCTTTCCTACCTTTTATTCAGAGGCACCCTGAGATTACAGCATTATTTCCTCCCTAACCTCTTGCCAAGAGTCATTAATGACTTCCTTGGGGCAGAGGCAGACATGTTTTACCCACATGTGGTAAGTTTGTGAATAAGGTCATTCTGGAGCTTAGTCCTTCTAGTTAAAGTAAGAGGATGGTTTCCTAGCCTAGATGGTATGTTCCCAGAATGTAGCCTTCTGGTCAGAGAAGGGGGATTTCCTTAACAACTCTGGCCTTGGGGTTTCTCATGAATAAGCTCAAGTTTGAGAGTTCAGGGATCCAGGGGAATTTTCTGAGAAGTATGTCTTTTGGTAAAAGATGTGACGTATAAAATGTTTGAGAGACATAGTTTCTGAGTAATTAATCTCTTTATTAATCATGTTAGTGATAATTAATAAAAAAGTCAGTGGCACTTTCTAATGCCAAAGATCCTTCATCAAACCTACTCAATGCTTATATACCCTTGGAAGACAGGCTTTTCTCAGGGTCACAATCAACTCTGGTTAACAAGTAATGGGAGAATGAATATTATAATAAGAGGTGGGTTTATTCTAATGAGGGTCTGGGGGATGTGACTCTGATCACTCAGTCTTGGCTATTACTATAGGAGAGAAATAATCATTGCTCTCAAAAGATAATAGTGTACATGAAGAAACAGAAAAAGCTTAAAGTCATGTTATGAAAGTGCAAGGGATATGGAATTTACACTCCATTGTGTTGATGTATTCTAAAGGTATAGGTCTAATAGAAAAAGATTTTCTCTTTTACAAATCCAAGTGTGTTTCCCTGCCTGGGGGATCCATGTAGGAATTCAGTAGAAGGCTAGGATATTCTCTGACTAGAAGCACAAAGTTCAACACTCTCCAGAGAAGATTCCAAACCAGGGTGGGTGTGGGTGAGTGTGGATGGGTGGGGTAAACTGTAGAAATCTTTGGACAGACAGAATTTACCAGAATGGTGGGGTTTACCTGTGGAGCAACTCCAAATTCAGTTCCCCTCTGAGGGTATTCAAACTATAAAGTGGCCAAAGCAAATCTTGATGAGGTAGAAACCTGTGGTGAAGTGGGACTCACTAGACTCTGTGGGTTGCCTATTTAGTGACCTCATGTTTGACTGTCTGAAGGTAATCTAAATCACAGGATGTTAAGTCTGGAGGACTTTAGAATCTCATGGAAAAGTGTGACCCACTGGAGAGGAAGGAGAATTGTACCCATTGTGTATGGGTCATTGTGAGTACTTTATATATTTTCTGTATTTGTTTATGGATTCCATGAATCCTTTCTACTTGACATGGGGGTGAGATAAAGGTTGTTCCACACTTGATTAATGCACTATTACATTAAGTGCTTACAAAGGAGGTAGAGCTTCTATTACCCACATTTTTTGGAAACCTAGATACAAGTCATGTTCTGAAATTCCCAGAATAAATTCTTGATCAGAAAAATCATAGCCAAAGGCATAGGTAAGGGGTAGCCCCCAGAATCAAGCCTAGGCTGTATAAGCCTAGAGCATGAGGCCCTGAGCTGTGGATTCCACAATTTAAAAAATTCTCCCCAATTAGAAGGTTCTCTCCACAGACATATTCCATACACGTGGGTGTATGTATATGTATATGTGTATACACACATATACACGTATATATATATATATATATATATATATATATACATATATGCATATAGGTGTGTGTGTGTGTGTGTGTGCATATCTCCTACTTAGAAATCTCTCTTGCTGCTATTTTCTCCCATGCTTTCATCCCTATCCAATTTAGCTGCCAGGCCCACATCTCCAACTTTCTATTAATCCTTTACTCCTTAGCACTGGGATTTGCGCAACCTCTTTTCTATCATGGACAAATTTCCATTTTTTGCATATGGTGCTCATTGAGCTTTCCAATTCAATTGAATTCTGTCTTTCTATGATTATTTGACTTCTCTCACAATGGAGTATATTTTTTCAATTCCCCCTCACTCACAGAGTAATGGAAAAGGGGCCAATACATGCCATATTCCCTATTTTGGCTTCTAACAGTTGTTACCCCATAATGATTAACAGCCCTTTTGAAATTCATGCCACAGGCCTTGCTGACCATGGCAGTTTCCCATGGTCTCAGGCTGTTCTTAGAGAATAATTCAGGGACTATAGTCCGGGCTTGGCTTAGGAGGTGTCCTTTTTCTCCAAAACTTCAACTGGAGTTATAGAGTCTGACCTTGCTGATCCTTAAATCTCTTGAAACTTTGGCTTCAGAAAATTTGCCATACGTAAATTAACTTTTCTCCTTCTCTTGTCACTGTACATTAGCTCTCAATTTCCTTTTCCCTCTTTCTTTCTTATCCCTGCTGCCAAACACAATTCACTACATAAGAATACTTTTTAGTGCTTATTCACAAAGAAGAGTAGTCTGTATAAATACAAAGAACAGGGCTGCATATATTTGAGAGCATAAATAAAAGATAATACTTGGCATATTACTATGTGAGTAGGAAGCACTTACACTTCCTGAACTCTTCTCTAGCTAAGGTTCTCTGGGTTCAAATTGGTGTCCAAGATCAGAGCTGTAGGAATTGTGGCACTCAAGGCAAATTTGATTTGGTTAATTGAAAGTGCTCTGTAAGAGGGCCCATCCCCCAGTGAGTCTAGTTATGTATTTCAATACAGTTGATGATTCTTCAATCCCTATGAGAAAGTGGAAGTGATAAAGTAGCAGATGGAGAACATGGTGGTGGGAAAAGGAAGGTCATAGGAGATGAGAAAGACCTTCAGAAATAGTGCTACATTGTATAGGGCCTGAAGAGGATTGTGAAGTGTATAGTAGGTCAAAAAAGTAACACAGGGAAGAAGTGTGCCTTTTGGATATTGGTGCCCTAGGGTGAAGCTCCAATTACCCTGTCTTAGTTATGGTTATGGCCATGATTATGTCCAGATTTAAAGTCCATGTCACAGCATACTATTCTCTTCCCCAGAAAGTGCACATATTTGGATTTGGAATTCATCTACTTAAGTGCTCTTGACTGAATTAATTCACCCCTTCTACGATTATCAATCAAGAAATTATTGATCATAGGTGAGTCTTTGATGTTCTACTCATATTTTTGACTAATTACTTGGACTATTAGAGAACTTACATTTTGCTCAAAGAAGGGTAGGGATAAAAATAGCTAATTTAATCCAATAGCCACATCACTCCAAAAGTTTACCAAAAAAATTTAATTATACTCTCTTGTTGTCTTTGTCACTGTCTTCTACTGATCTCCAAGAGTCCCAAGATATTCTTTCTTTCTTTTTTGCTTTTTGGAGGGGGTAGGGAAGGTCAATTGGGGTTAAGTGCCTTGCCCAAGGTTACAGGGCTAGTAAGTGTTAAGTGCCTGAGGTCACATTTGAACTCAGGTCCTCCTGACTACAGGGCAGGTGCTCTATTCCCTGCTAAGCTTCCCCCCCCCCCAACTGCCACCCACCAGCCGCCACCCACTCTTTCTTAATTATTTCAGTGCCTGGTTTACAGTCTTTTCTGTTCTATCCCCTGTCATCATCTCGGGTGAGTGTGATGTCCATATTGTTGGTTTTCCTAATAATCCTAATCCCTGGATTTTCCTTAATTCTAATGACTTAAAGGTCTCCACTTAATTTCAATTACCTACTATTACATCTACACCTTTTACTTCATTATGCCTTGAAAGTGTTCAATTGCCAATGTCTACAATGCTTAAATTAGAATGATATTCCTTCCTTTCTTCCTGTCTATGAATATTTTGGATGTCCCCTAAAAATTCTTTACTTCAGCTAAGGTATTACCTCAAACTGTCTTATTTTCCCCCTTCCTTTCATTGCCAAACTTAGTAATTTTAAAAAATATATAGCTATATTTTATACTTTCACTTTTCCATTTCCCTCCCAATCTCCCTACTACTTTATTAAAACTATTTTCTTAAAGTTTCTGAGACCTTCTTGCCATATCTAATGGCTTCAAGTCCCTATCCTTTGTGACTTCCTTATAATATTTGACATAAGTGGCCACTGCTCCATCTTGAAACTCTTTCCTCTCTTGGCTTCTGTGAAAATATATTCCCGGGGGGCGGAGTCAAGATGGTGGTGTAGAAGCAGCAAGGTCCCGCAGCTCCCACGCAGTTACCCTAAACACCCATAAAATATGACTCTGGACAAATTCTAGGGCCCTCAAACTCACAAAAATACAGAAAACACATCTCTCCCAGAAGGCAGCTCGGCAGCAGGGGATCATCACAGCAGGACACATGCCGAGGCCAGCCCAGCCTGAAACTGAAACCAAATGCAGCCAGGTCCCAGGGCAGTCAGGAGGAGCTGAGCCCAGCCACAGCCAGTCTACAAGAGACAAGATCTACAGCCTCCAGCAACTCCACATCTAGCAAGGTGTGAAAAATAGAGATTAGAGAAAGGCAGCGCGGCAGGAGGGGCTCATCACAGCAGCAGAGACCAGCCCAGCCTGAAATGGCCATGCGGCCAGGCTTCAGGGACTTTGGGAGGAACCAAGCCTCCCAAGCCACAGCATGAGTCTACTTCAGAGAAGATCTAAAGCACCTCAAGCAATCTTCACATCTACTAAGCCAGGATTAGAGGTCAGCGAAAGTGAGTGAAGCTTTTAAGGTAAATTTGGGGGCGGAAAAGCAGTTTGGTCAATCTTGCCCAAGGGCAAGGAAGCAGTGGGGGAAGGGCAGGAATGGCTGTAACCAGTGGCTGCCACCACTGGGCTGCTTCAGAGCCCCTGGCCTGCAGACCCCGCAGGGGGGCTGAGTAGATTGATCAGGGCCAAGTGCTGTCGCGTTGAGTGGCCTGGCTCTGGATCATGGTCTTGGGTGGTGGTCCTGGGGAGCGCTTTCAGCAAGCCAAAGCTGGGGGGGGGCTGCAACACCCCCCTAATAGCTCCGGGAGCTGGGAAAACCCCAGCGATTTAGAACAGAGCTTTCCCCCCTGGAAGCAGTTTCACAAAGCTAAAAAAAAACCCAACCAATTAATTGACTGGCCAAAATGAGGAAAAGGAAGCAAAATAAGAACAGCAATAAAACTCTAGAATCCTTTTTTGTGGAAAAAAAGGATCAAAGCATGGAACGGGAGGAAGACAACACAGTCAGAACTCCCACACCAAATGCTTCCAAGACACTTGAAGAATGCCTAGAGGTATAGATAATCTGAAAAAGGACTTTGAAAAACGAATAAGAGAAGTGGAGGGAAAATTGGGAAGAGAAATGAGAATGATGCAAGAAAATCATGAAAAGAGGGTCGACAACCTGACTGAAGAAAACAACACTTTAAAAAATAAATTAACTCAAATGGCAAAAGAGGTTCAGAAAACCAATGAGGAGAAGAATGCCTTAAAAGTCAAATTTGCCAGATGGAAAAAGAATCTCAAAAGCATTCTGAAGAGAATAATTCCTTCAGAATTAGAGTGGAGCAAGTAGAAAAGCTAATGACTTCATGAGAAACCAAGAAACTATTAAACACTTACAAAGAAATGAAAAAATAGGGAGCAGGAACATGGCCTCGGCGAAGCGCGCTGAGGTGGCCCGAGCCCGAGGGGCCCAGGCGCAGGGCGGGCCGACCGGAGGCCTCAGATTCAAGAAGAAGCAGCAGCGGCAGCAGCGGACGTGGAGAGCGGGCTTCCGGAATGTCTTCTCCGGCAGCGTCCGCGAGGGACAAGGATTTGCCTTTCAGAGGAAACAGAAGATTCAGCAAGAATACAAGAAATTACTACGGAAAGAAAAAAAGGCCCAGATTTCACAAGAGGCTCAGTTTACAGAAAGATATCCAGAGCATTTAAAACATCTGTATTTAGCTGAAGAAGAAATGCTCAGGAGACTACATAAAAAAGAAAAACAGCCTTTGCCAGAAGAAGAATGTAGCACAGCAGCGAACCCTGTTGCTACTCCAAAAAGACATAAGAAAAAAACATCAAACCAAAAGGCAAAAGAAGAATATGAACGGGTACAAGCTAAGCGTGCTGCTAAGAAACAGGAGTTTGAAAGAAGAAAGCAAGAACGAGAAGAGGCCCAGCAGCGCTACAAGAAAAAGAAGATGGAAGCCTATAAAGTGCTGAGCAAAAGGACTAAAAAAGGCCAGCCCAATCTGAACTTACAGATGGAGTATCTTCTGAAGAAAATACAAGAAAAAATATAAAACGTGCATTTTGTTCTTTCATGCACATTAAAATATATATTTAAAAAAAAAGAAATGAAAAAATAGAAAGCAATGTGAAATATGTCCTTGAAAAAACCACTGACCTGGAAAATAGATCCAGGAGAGACAATTTGAAAATTATTGGTCTATCTGAAACCCATGACCAGAAAAAGAACTTGGAAAGCATCCTTCAAGAAATCCTCAAAGAAAATATCCCTGATGTTTTAGAGTCAGAGAGCAAAATAGAACTTGAAAGAATTCACCAATCACCTCTTCAAAAAGATCCCCAAAGGAAAACTCCTAGAAATGTTATTGCCAGGTTCCAGAATACTCAGTTAAAGGAGAAAATATTACAGGCCGCCAAGAGAAAACCATTTGAA
>JAQQSW010004791.1:0-14357 GCA_028646575.1 Pseudocheirus occidentalis | reverse complement strand
AAAAAAAAGAAATATTAGGATCCTTCCTAATAAGATTAGAAGTAAAACAAGGATTACATTGTCATTACTACTTGATATAGTTCTAGAAATATTAGCTATTTCAACAATAAGATATTAGAAAATTGAGGAAATAAATAAAAGCAAAAAAGAAATAAAATTATTAATTTTTTCACAAGACATGATTGCTTTCTTAGAGAAACCTAGAGCCTTTTTCAACTAAAAATTAATTGAAGGGTGGCTAGGTGGCAAATAGAGCACTGGCCCTGGAGTCAGGAGGACCTGAATTCAAGTCCAGCCTCAGATACTTAACATAAAAAGTAGTCATGTGACTTTGGGCAAGTCATTTAATTCCAACTGCCCTACCTTCCCCCTCCAAAAAAAGGCAAAATAATAATAATAATAATAATAATAATAATAATAATAATAATAATAATTGAAATAATTAACAATTTCAGTAAAGTTGAAGCATATAAAATAAATCATCAGCCTCTGAAAAGCAGAACTGTTTAAAAGACTTCCATTCAAAACTAGTACAGAATGTCTAAACTATATGATAGTTCACCAATCAAGAAGCAAACAAGAAAAAAAAGAGAAAAAAAGAAGCAAACAAGAGTTATATAAATATAATTACAAAATATCCTTACAGAAATAAATGCAGACCTAAATATTTGGAAAGATAATAACTGGTAATGGTTAAACTATGCCAATATAATAAAAATGATAATATTACTTAAATCAGTTTACAGATTCAATGCCATACCAATCAACTTACCAAAGGGTTACTTTGTAGAACTAGAAAAATAATAACAAAATTCATGTGGAAGAACAAAAGGTAGAGAATCTCATGGAAAATAATAAAGAAGGAAAAAAGGTGAGAAAGAATAGTGGCTATTTGTACTTGATCTCAAACTGTACTACAAAACAGTAATCACCAACACTATAGGGATTTGGTTAAAAAAAACAGAAAAGTCAATGAGCAGGACGAATTAGAAACACAAAACCTATAAACAAATGAACAAAGCAGCATAATGCTTAAGGATTCCCACTACTTGGGTGATAGATTCCTGATTTAACAAAACTGATAGGACAATTTGAAAGTAGTCTAGAAGTAATTAGGTTTAATTCAGCCTTACATAATAAGCTCTAAATCACAATAAGTTTTAAATGGTTATATAAACTAGGTTTAAAGGTCATATCATAAACAAATGAAAAGAGAAGGAAAGGAGATACATTTCACAACAGAGAGAAGACTTCTTGGCCAAACAAAGGATAGTGAGGACTATAGAAGATTAAACAGACAATTTTGATTATGTAAAATTGAAAAGCTTCCACTTAAACAAAATAAAGGCAGCAATAAAAAGAATGGAAATGGTTAACTAGGTAAATTTTTCCAGCAAATTTCTCTAATAAAGGTCTATTATCCAAAATCTCAAGAAAATTGATAGAAATATATAAAAATAAATCCATTTCCTAATAGAAAAATGGTCAAAGTATATGAACAATAGCTCACAAAGAAATTCAAGTTATATAAACCCATATGAAAAATGCTGTCACTAATAATACAGGTATGCACTTTAAAACAGCTCAGAGATGCTACCTTATATCCAACAGACAGTCCAAAATGACAACTGTTAGAAAAGCTGAGTCAATAGATAAATTAATATATGGATGGTGGAGCTGTGAGTTGGTCCATTTAGTCTGGAAAGCATCTTAAAGTTGTACCCAAAAATCAATTACCTCTCTCTTTTGAATCCCATATACTGTTGCTAAACAGAAAGAAAAAAAAGAAGGGAAAGAAGGAAGGAAGGAAGGAAGGAAGGAAGGAAGGAAGGAAGGAAGGAAGGAAGGAAGGAAGGAAAGGAAAGGAAGGAGTAAGGGAAGAAGGAATAGACAACAAAAAGTGCTCCTATTAGCACTTTTAAGCACTTTTTGTTGTAATAAAGAACTGGAAATAAAATGAATGTTCATCATTTGGGGAATGCTTCAACAAATTTTGATATATGAAGATAATGTAATATTATTGTGCCATAATCAATTATGAAAAGGACAGATTAAGATAAACCTCTCGTACTTGTATGAACTGATTCAGAGTAAAGTAAACAAACTCAGGACAATAACCTATATAATGATCACAACATCATAAAGGGAAACAACTGAAGAAACAAATTTAGAACTATAATCAATGTAATGACCTATCATGAGTCTACAAGACTGAAGAAGAATTAGACTTTCCAACTTTTATTCAAGTCAAGTCAACAAGCACTTATTAAACACTGTGTACCAGGGAGTGTACTCAGTACTAGAAATTAAAATTCAAGGAGAAAGAATGACAATTCTTTCCCTCAAGGAGCTTCCATTTGAAACAGGCAGGAAATGCATAAAAGGAAGCCGAAAATTAGGGAAAGGATAAAGGTAACTAGTGCAGGAGTATGGTAGGAAGATCTGGAAAGTCAGGAGGGCGGCCTAGAGAGAAATGAAGACATGACTAGGCTAGGTATCATCTTCAAAATGGAGATTCTATAAGAAACCAGGCAATCAGAGGTAGAGGTAGAGGACAGAAGGTCTATATGGGTAAAGAAATGATAAGACGGGGGCAGAGCAAAGATGGCAGAGTAAAAGCAGGAACTTGCTTGATCTCCACCTCTAACCACTTGCAGTACCTATAAAGTATGACTCTAAACAAATTTCAGAGCTACAGAACCCACAAAATGACAGAAAGAAACAAATCTCCTGCTGAAGGCAGCCTGGCAGGCTGACAGGAAGGGTCTGTCACACTGAGAGAACAGTTCCATATGAACCATACCAACCCAGAACCTTGGTGGCCCAGACCCAAGGCACACACTGGCCAGAGCAGACTTCAAGAGAGTGAATCACTGGGAGCAGTGGCGATTTCTAGACTTCTCAACCCATAAATACCAAAGAGAAAATAAAAGGTCAGCAGGGGAATTCTGTTGGAACTGGGTGAGAGAAGAGTGCAGTTCGGCCCCTGCCACCCAGGGTGGTGGAGGTGACAGCAACTGCAACTGCTGCTGCTGTTGTTGCTTCTGGCTCCAGGTCTACAAATCATAGGGAGCCAAGTGACTTTCCAGAGGGAATTTGCAGGAATCTCTCTGCTGGTGCTAAAGCAGGATTCTCTTGCTGTTTGTATCTGGGTTGCATTCTTGAGTAGTGGTTCTGGGGTGAGGAATGCTAGTGTGCAAGAGCTTGTTGAAGCAGTGGAGAAAAAGTCCTCCTCACAATTCTGAGATAGGTGCCTGGTAAAAACTCTGACAACACCTGAGCCAAAACACCAGAAATATGGGACACAGCTCTCTTCACTCTGGAAGCAGAGTTCTACCATGGCAAAGAGCTCAAAAGTCACATAATTGGCTGGCAAGATGAGCAAACAGAAGAAGCACAATCATACCATAATATCTTTTGGCGGATACAAAGAAGATCAAAACATAGAACCAGAAGACCACAAAGTCAAAACTCCTGCATCAAAAGCCTCCTAGAAAAATATGAATTGGTCACAGGCCTTGGAAGAGCTCAAGAAGGATTTTGAAAATCAAGTAAAAGAAGTAGAGGAAAAATTGGGAAGAGAAATGAGAGTGATGCAAGAAAATCTTGAAAAATGAGTTAACAGCCTCACTAAAGAAAATAATATCATAAAAAAGACTAACTCAAGTGGCAAAAGAGGTCCAAAAAGCCAATGAGGAGAAGAATGCCTTAAAAAGAAGAATTGGCCAGATGGAAAAGGAATTTTCAAAAGCTCACTGAAGAAAATAATTCCTTCAAAATTAGATTGGAGCAAATGGAAGCTAATGACTTTATGAGAAATTAAGATCATATAAAACAAATTCAAATGAATGAAAAAATAGAAAGCAATGTGAAATACCTAATTGGAAAAACTACTGACCTGGAAAATAGATCCAGGAGAGATCACTTAAAAATGACTGAACTACCTGAAAGCCTTGATCAAAAATAAAGAAACTAGGCATCATCTTTCAAGAAATTATCAAGGAAAACTGCCCTGATATCTTAGAACCAGAGGGCAAAAGAGAAATTGAAAGAATTCAGATAGCTTCTTGAAAAAGATCCCAAAAAGAAAAGCCCTAGGAATATTATAGGCAAATTCCAGATTTCCCAGGTCAAGGAGAAAATACCACAAGCAGTCAGGAAGAAACAATTTGAGTATTGTGGAAACACAATCAGGATAACACAAGGCCTAGCAGCTTCTAGGTTAAGGGATCTCAGGGCTTGGAATAAGATATTCTAGGGGTCAAAGGAGCTAGGACTAAAACCAAGAATCACCTACCCAGCAAAACTGAGTATAATGCTTCAGGGGAAAATGTGGTCATTCAATGAAACAGAGGGTTTTCAAGCATTCTTGATGAAAAAGCCAGAGCTGAACAGAAAATTTGACTTGTAAATACCAGAAGCAAGAGAAACATATGTGTGTGTGTGTGTGTGTGTGTGTGTACATATTCCCCTCAAATATCCTCATACTGAGAAAAGTCTTATGAGTTACACTTATCATTTTTCCATGTAGGAATGTAAATAGTTCAACTTTAATAATTTCCTTATTATTTCTTTTTCCTGTTTACCTTCTCATGTTTCTCTTGCTTCTTATATTTCAAAGTGGTGTTTTTCCTCTAACAAATAAAATTTTTATAGCCCACAAAATAAACATAGTAAGCATAATTTTCTATCTCTTAATGTCAATTGATTGACCATAAATTTGTGGTGGACTATAAAATTCAATTTACAGAAGTCTACTTGTCCCCTCCTCGTATTTTCATCCATTATCATGGATAAAAAAACAATTGCTATTAATTGTTAGATCTGTTATACTTTAATCAATCTTTTCTTGTTACTTTCATTTATAAAATGCCTTTTGGATGAATTGTTTCAATTTGGTCTCATAATGAGCCTTCTGCAGCTTCCTTTCCCCTCTAGCCTCTCTTCTCTATTTTCAGGCAATGTTGTTCATAATTTTCCAGTGTTCTTCTTCATAATATTTTGTGAATTAATTTGTATGATGAATTGATATTGCCCTTGTCTCCTATGTCTTTCTACATGGTAAGGAAAATGAGTGCTTGATGGCTAAGGTAGTTCTTTGACTCTTTTGACCCTTTCTTTCTGGTAATTCCTTTAAACTTGATGAAATTCTGTAGGAAATGGGGGCAATTAAAGTCAATGCCTTTTTACTCTTTATTTTTTCCCATTTTTTGACATCTATAGCTTAGTTGAATTGGTTAAGTTGAAGTTATTGTGACCGTATACAGTATCCTCCCATGGCTGAGTGGAAATTAGTTCTATTCACTCCTATATTTGCTTCTCCAAGATAAATCTATGAATCATCTATACCTTTATTTTTTAATTCCTTATATCTTCTAGTTTACAGTTGCTTAAGAATTTCAAAATTAATTTGGTTTGTTACTTCCAGTAGAGTATCAGCTTGTAGGTCATGGGACAAGAATCTCTTATTTAGAATTCAGTTTAGTCACCAGTCTTGTCTGACTTTGTGTCCCCCTTTGGGGTTTGACATCTCCTTCTCCAGCTTATTCTATAGATGAAGAATTAGCCACACAGGGTGAAGTGACTTGTCCGGGGTCAGTAAGTGTCTGATACCAGATTTGAACTCAGGAATATCAGTCTTCTTGACTCTAGGCCCAGCACTCTATCCACTCTGCCCCTTATTTACAGTACCACAGGTTAAATAAGACTTTGTAAGTGATGAAAAGACTATGATATCCTTAAGATCTTTTCCTCCTCCTTTCTACCATCACCACAAAAACAAAAGAACTGCAACCCAAGAAGAAATGCAAGACTGAGGGACATTTTATCTTGGTTTGATATGGTTTGCATCTTTTGTTTCATGGCTTGCTAGTATACAAAATTTGTAATCTAATGATCTAACTATTCATAATATGCTTCTCTGTATTTAGATAGACTAAATATAAGTCCACCAACAAGACTATATTCAAATCAATTTTGACTAACCTTACCACAGTATGGGTAATGTTGATTTACTCTGAAAATCCAGAATCACTTGCATGCAACAATGAAGCACTGACATGGGACTTTTGAGGAGGTGTTTTGCTCTTAGTAGGTGCTTGATAAATACTGAATGAATGAATCTAAAAATAACACTCCTCTCTGAATCTCATCCTCAAAGCACGCTGTATATCTGACAACACCTCATCTTCACAACTCAGCATGCATCTATCTTCCTTCAACTGTACACAGGTCTTAAAATCTATTTTAAAATCCTATCCATAAAGATTTTTCAAGCAAATAAGAAGACAGTGATTTTGTCCAACCTCCATTTTGATAAATATGTATATCTTGGGAATTGCTTTTACACATCAAACATTCAACCTACACTCAATCATAGTTGTGATTAGTTTGTTTCTTTATACATTTGTTTTTATGTTTTTGCTATTCTTTCCCTCCTTTAAATTCCTATATAACTTGTTGTCCATGCCATGCATTTGGACATTGGATCTCAATTCATTGGACAAAAGGTATGCCTTTTTTCTGTCTTAGAGTCAAAGAATGTAAGTTAGAATTCTACATCAGCTGTTTGTTATCTCTGTTAACTTTCAAATCTCCTAGTTTTCGTTTCCTCATATATAAAATAAGGGAATTGTATTAGATGACCTCTAATGTGCCTTTTTGCTCTAAATCTTTGATCCTACCTGTGGCTCAAGTGTTTATAGGTGGCTCAACTGGAACAAAGACACAGTGAAGACCTTGGGAAAGAACAGAGAATTTTTAATTTAGAGCTAAAAGAGACCTTGGAGCTTCTGCTATAAGCTAAGCTCTTACTGTCTAATGGTGAATTTGCATTCAAAAATTCCACTCTTCTTGTTTTATAGGTTAGGAAACTGAGATCCACAGAGAAATGAATTACCCAAAGCCACAAAGGTGATAACTGGAAAAGCTGAGATTTACACTCAGGTTCTCAGATTCCAAAAGCAAAAGATTCTTCCCATTACACCAAGCTACCTTTTCTATAATGAATGACCTATCAGTGTAGTAGGTGTGTGTGTGTGTGTGTATGTTTAAAGGATACATTCTGAAAATAAGTATGTATAATGTTATATGTATGCACATTACATATGTATATATCTTTGTATACATATACACATATGCATACACACTTGGATGTATATAAAATGCATGCAATATAGACCTTTTATTCAGAGGATTTTTCTATCTGCAATTGCATTTTTAAACAGAAGCAAGGCATTTATGTACTCAGAATATTGCTTTTCATTGATATTTTCATATACTCATCTTGAATGTGCTTTTTCCTTCAAAGTATCTTTGTTAATTACATACTATAAATTTATCAGACATTCCAGATGTAAGACTAATTCCAGCAGTAAGAATCTATTCATCAGTCCATTTTCTCAAGGTAACATACCTTAAATGCCTTCCCTCACTTCTTCCCCACACTCTCTTTCCCCTTCTCTTCCTTCCCCTGCCTCATCATTTCTCCTTTTGTCAAAGACTTGGCCAATTTTATAGACTTGTAAGAAAACTCTAAACTTCATCTGATAATGCAATACGTCATTCACACACCTAAAGGAATGTACATTCCACATAAATCATATTATCTGCTTGTTTATTACCTTTTTATTGTCATTAGAGTCATAAAGCCACAAAAAAAGTCCCAGTTCAAGTAAGGAATTCTAAATGGTACAGCCAAAAGAACATTGGATCTAGAGTCAGGAAATCTGGGTTCAAATCCCACCTCCATCAGCTACTATCTTTGTAACCTTGGGCAACTTATTTAATTGTACTAGGTCTGTTTCCTCATCTGTAAAATCAGGTAGTTGGACTAGATGGCCTCTAAGGTCACTTCCAGTTCTAGATCTATGATTCTAATGTCATATTCCACTTCAAAAATGCTTTTATTCTCTTTTGAGGTCCTCTATGTATGCTAAGTTTGATTACACAACAGATGAAAAAGCACAAAGTATCTTAACAAATACCCAGCTCCCAGGAGCATTTGATAATCTATTATTCTTGAAAATATCTTCATTCTTGGCTGTATTTTCCAGGCACTGCCTCTTACTAATCACTTAGTCACATTTAACATTCATATTTAACAAACGTTCATTAAATACTTTGTCTATGAAGAACATTATGCTAAATGTATTTAGTACAACACAATTTGGATAAGAATCAGCCTCAGCCATCATGAACCTTATATAAAACACCTTACCCAAATAGCCATCATATTAGATGACATGTGAAAAGTGACCAAAGGATTGAGAGTCACAGTGTACCTTAGACCAAAACAGACCTCCTTATTTTATAGGTAATAAACTAGCATGGGTCCCATAGAAGCGGAGTGTTCAATTACAACATGATGGCTTTGGGAGCTGGTACTATCTTTTCTCTATTTGTAATTCCTTAATGATTTGGGTATGTAGTAAGTGCTTAATGAATGTTTAACTTATTCATTCATTAATGCAGGTAAGTATTACTAGATGACAAGGAAGAAAGGAAGTAGAAAAGAAGGAAGGAAGAAAGGAAGGAAGGAAGGAAGGAAGGAAGGAAGGAAGGAAGGAAGGAAGGAAGGAAGGAAGGAAAAGGCATTCATTAAGCACTCATTTTGTGTAAAGTACTATGCTAAGCACCAGGACCACAACAGAGAAAGGCAAGACCATCACCCATCACACCCTAATTGAACAAATCTCTCCACCTCTATGGGATTCATGTCATTTTGTTCATTCAAACCCAGGTCTTCTGATTCCAAATCCAGTGTTCTTTCCACTACATCATGCTGTCAATGCCTTTGCACCAGAGAAGTGCTGGTAAGCTGCCATGTGAAGTCTTGAGGGTAAAGTCATTATCAACTAGAACAATGAAGAAAGACTTTATAGAAGAGGGTGCAATTTCCACTGGAATTTATAGGATCAGCAGGAAGGTAGAAGTTAGCAGAGAATCTCAGCACAGGAAACACTGTGTAATGTCTAGGACAAAAATGAGTGCACATTGTATACAGGGATTTTCAATGCTTCAGTATGGTTAGAATGGGGAGGCTATGTAATTGGATAAGAATAAAAATATAGGGGCGGCTAGGTGGCGCAGTGAATAGAGTACCAGCCCTGGAGTCAGGAGTACCTGAGTTCAAACCCGGCCTCAGACACTTAACACACAAAACTAGCTGTGTGACCTTGGGCAAGTCACTTAACCCCAATTGCCCTCCAAAAAGCAAAAAAAAAAAAAAAGAATAAAAATATAAATCAAAGTCAATTGCAAGTCATGTCATCACCTTCCTGACGTCATGGTCCTCTTCAAGAATGAAGGACAAACCACAAACTGTGAGTAGATGAGCTGCCTGAAAGAGGACCCAACTGGCCTGTTCCAGCTGGGCAATTCTCTCCTTCCCTCCTTTCCCCTTCCCTTACCTGAGAGTATTTGGTCCAAAGTAAATTTGGGATTTACTGGCTAGATTTCTTTCTCAAAGCCAAGGCTTAAACCCAATTCATTCTGGATCTCAAGGGTTGGACAACAATAGGTCTCCACCCAAGACCACTTAATGTTCATTTTTTGGACCCTCCAGGACTGAGTGAGTATAAATAGTAAGTTTTTCTCTTTTGGACAGAAACCCTGAGGTTCTTTCCCTCCCAGTTTGATTTTTTTTTAAATTAAAGGGGCTGTAACTTGATTCACTTCCTAATGAGGCCTATTCACTGAATGGTCATTGCCTCACTCAAAGTAAGCACTTGAAAAGACCTTATCTTAAAAGGGCCAAAGTCTTCCATGGCATCCAGGGCCATCTCCAATCATCCTGATCAACATCATACCCCTGGATTCAGATGGCTCTGGAGAAGAAAGTGATTCTGGTGACTTTGCACAGTCCTCCCTCACTCAAATCAAAGTCATTTGCAAGTCATGTCATCACCTCCTAGATGCCATGGTCCTCTTTGAGAATGAAGGACATACGCGATTTGCCACCATTCTCTAACACAAAGCCCCCTTCTCCAAGTTGGTTAGTTTGTTCACTTTATCCAGTCACATCTCACTCAGGTTTCACTATAAGCATTTAGTCATGTTGTTCCCCTCATCAGAAAATCCCTTTCCTATCTTTTCTACTTCTGCAGATCCTACTTGTCTTCCTGAACCCACCTCAAACTGCATGCTTAACATGCAGACTTCTCCTTGCTCATACTGAATTCTATAAAGGTATAGCACCTATTGTGTACATTTTTTTTATTTTATTGATTAATCATATGCTACTTTACATATTTAATCTATTTCATTTATGTGTGTGTATACATATACATGTATATATGGATATGTTATTATACCACTAAATATGCTGGGATTTAAAATGTTGGGGTCCTGCCTGAATGAATTTGACCCAAGCCTTCTTTCAGCCAAAGTAAAACAAAATTTATTAAAGATTCCCCATGCTGGGTAGACTCTTAAGGAGCCTAAGCATTTGTGACACTTGTATTCAGAAGTGGGCCAGATTGAATCTCGGCTAGACTGAGTCTCAGGTAGATGAAATCTGAGCACCTTCATAGAGGCAAGATGGATCTTATATACAAAAAGACAATGGGAGGGATCTAGGGGTAGTCAAGTAGTCTGGGATAACTAGAGGAGGGGTTTAGGGAGAGTCTTGAGGAGGAGTCTAGGGAGGATCTTGATGGAAGTAGCCTTGATGAGGTACATGCTCTGGGAGCCCCCTTGAGCTTTCCTTGAATCTCTGGGAGCCTGTACCTCAAAGATTCAACGAGAGCTCAAGGGGGCCTGTACCTCATCAGCCTGACTAGAGGTCAAATTCCCAGGAACCAAGAGTATGGGATTTTGATGGGATCAAAGGTGGGAAGCAGCCAGAGGCAATCCTGAGGTTACAGCCTAGGGAGGACTAGACTAGGTTAAGGGTAACAGATTTGGGCATGAAAAAAATAACAGATTAAGTGGGAAAATTCAGGGAGAATTCAAGATGGGGGTTTCCTAGGGCCTCTGGACAATGGAAATCAAATTCTTTTGGGGTAAAGAGAAAAGATCTTGGCTTGAGCCCATACACATCAGATGAGCTAATCCTAGAAAATAGAATCGTGGGGAGAAAGTAGTCCTGCATACCTTAATCAATAAATATTGTTTTAACTCTGTTTCTACTTCACTTTGCCTAAAGAGCATTCAGTTAAGAAATGATTGTGGGCTATACAGTATTGTGAATTATATTGTAGTTATTTATCCATGTCACATACTCCCCAGTCTCTTCTAATTTCTTATGCATTCAGTGTCTAGTCCAATGATTTGTGCACAGGAAAATCATAGGCTATAGACATCGAGTTAGAAGGGACTTTAGAGGTCATCCAGTAAAATCCCCTCATTTTACAGAAGAGGAAACTGTCCACAGAGATGATGCCCAAGGTAACACAGGGAAAAAAAGAGAAAGAGTGAGACATCTGAGATTTGAACCCTGATCTTCTGATTCTAAGTACCAGGTCCTTTGGGCAATTCATTGAACTGAACTGAACTGAATGAAACAAAAAAGAAAGACATTTTCAGTCAGTAAGCCTCCCCCCGACACACACACACACACACACACACACTTTTGGCACAGGGCTTGGCATAAAATAAGCATTTAAAAGCTGCATTCCTTCCTTCCTTTATTCGTGTGTTTGAATATATTCATACAGTTAGCTGGAAAAAAAAAAGGTTTTATTCAGTCTTTTCAGTTCAAATGTTTATCCTGAGAACTATTATTATATGCAATAGGAAGTCAAAAGTTAGAACTTAGATTTTTTTTTTATTCTTAAGAAAATAACTCCATATTAACAGTCAATTGAAATAAAAAAAATCTGTCAACTTTTTTATGCACATAAACTTTGCAAGTCCAAAGAAATGCTATTTCATTACAATGTTTTCTATACAATTAAAAAGACCAATCTACTCCACCTGCTTTGGAAAAAACAAAATGTAGTTTTATTGATGTCAAATAAAAGACAATAAATTGAGATGGTAATCTGATCCTGGGGAAAGTACCATATAATTTTATTAAGGGTAGTCATTTCTGTGGCTCATAAGCTAAAAATAGCCTTATCAGAAAAGTTTCACAGATAAGAGAAATGAAGATAAGAATTTTTAACTTTCAAAAGCATGGTAGACATGCAAAGATTTAAAAATTTTAAAAGGAAATAATTTACATTTTTCCTCCTTAGGTACTATATTCCTATATCTAGAAATGGTTCTCTAATCTTTATTCCCTGGCTTTTCATTTAATTATATTAGGATTCATGTCTCCTTTGCTGCTCAGTCATAAAATCATAATATATCAGCAAAAAGGCCAAAAAAGAACTATTTACAAATTCCAGGGTCAACCCTAGGGAAAATCATGAAGTTGACAGCTTGTCTTCAGCTTTCCTTTCCCCTCCTTCCTTAGCAACAGGTAGACAAAATGGACTTCTAATGTTTCCAACCTTTCATAAATAAACCCAATAGCTCAGCCAAGCTTATTTCTTTGCTAGTTTCCCAAAATATTCCTGATACATTCCCTAAATCCACACATTTGCCCATAGAATTCTCCCTTCCCAGAAGAGTTACCCTCTTCTAACAATCCCAAAAGCATTTATTAAGTCCCTACTATATTCCAGGGCAGTACTAGCCTCCAGCAATGCAAAGACCATAAGTCAAAGAAAAAGAAACAATACCTTCACAAGAAATCTACATTATGCTGAAGGGGTAGAGTAGACATGTACACAATAGGGAAATGGACAATAATTTGATAGGGAGAAAGTACTAGAGCAGTTCAAATTCTTAGATATAGGGTTGCAAGGGACATTGGTGCCATTTAACCCACCTTCCCCATTTTACAGATGTTGAAATTGAGACCTAGGGAAGTTAAGCGATGTGCCCAGTCACACAATTAATAATCATCAAAGGCAAGACTTGAATGAAGTTCTCAGACTTCAAAGCCCGTGCTCATTCCACTGTACCCACACTGCCTTTAGACAGCTAAGTATTCTAAAAGCCAGAAGTATCCAAGGTGCATGCAAAGACATAGAAGTGAGAAATGAAAATTTGGGTTAAGGGAACAGATCCTCACTGCCTAATCAAATCCTACCTAGCCCTCAAGTCCAACCTCCTCAGTAAAGCTTTCTCCCACTTCAGCCCAAAGTAATCAATTACCTCCTCCTCCGACCTTTAATGGTTATACCACTCATTTCACTCCTATAGCCCTCAATGGTTATGCCTTTCATTTCACAACCAGCATTTAGTCTTATGCTGTTATCTCTCTGTGTATATAAAGTGTATATATACCTTGTCTGCTCAAATAGAAAGCTTGGACAGTCTCATATTTCTTTGTATCCCCTTCTATACCTATGATGGCACTTGTACTAGGTGATCAATAAATATTTGTTGATTAATCGAAAAGTACTCTACAGCATCGTTTTCTCACTCTCTCAACCCAAGGAGCAGTCATAGCTATGGTGAAAGAAGATTCTTTATTTAACATGCCTTAACTGGGGCATTAAACTCACTGTGGAAAATTTACTGACTGCCATACACTTATTTTTCTATACATTTTCTTCTGGACACATAAAAAACTGTGTGTGAAGTCAATAAAAACAAAGCAAGGAAAACATTGGTAATCTATATATTTGGCCTTAAAGACCAAAATAAATGATTCCACAAAAGACTTTACTGTCAAACATCACTTTGTAGTCCTCCATGGGTGTCTGCCCTGGGTTATGAACGAGATGATTAGTTCTACAGACATTTTTATGGTTTATTGCAATCTTGGTAGAAGTCTTTAACCTCATGACACTTGCTTCAATGAAAAAGCTCAAAAACACCTACAGTTATTTCAAATATAAAGAAATACACTTGCTTTTTCTATTTTAACTCTACTCTGAAATCTATGGATTTTCTACAAAATGATTTCAGCAGTCAAGTAGCAGTCTTACAGTGTATTAAAATTTACACACCTGAGTGGCTATTAGACTCCCACCTGCCAAAACAGGAAGTAAGAATTGGTCTGCGAGCCCCAGATTTTTTTTTTGCTCTTTACATACTGTATACAACTCAAAAGGTCATAGAATCATAAAATTCTGGATTATAAAAGAAATATTAGAAGTCTTCTAATTCAAACCCCTGACCAATTAAAGGGTGGATTCTATAACATCTTTAAGGGGTGTTCATTCAGCCTCTCTTTCCTGGCCTCCAGAATTAGGGAAGTTAACACCTTATGAAATGATGCATTCCATCTTTCAAAAAGCAATAATTCATAGATTCAATAAATTTTCATTAAGTATTGACTGTGCAAGGGGAGATAAAAAGTTCAAATAATGCATAGTTCCTGCCCTCTGGGAATTAACAATCTAACAGAGAGGGAGGGA
>JAQQSW010004790.1:0-14358 GCA_028646575.1 Pseudocheirus occidentalis | reverse complement strand
TATGTGTATGTATATGTGTATGTGTATGTATATGTGTATGTATATGTGTATGTGTATGTATATGTGTATGTGTATGTATATGTATATGTGTATGTGTATGTATATGTGTATGTGTATGTATATGTGTATTGTATGTATATGTGTATGTGTATGTATATGTGTATGTGTATGTGTATGTATATGTGTATGTATATGTGTATGTATATGTGTATGTATATGTGTATGTATATATTCGCATGCATATTATACGTAAATATTATAATATGTATATATCATGTACACACAATTAAGCTTTGAGAGGCGTAGTGGGTAGAGAACAGACCTTGAGAGTACCCAGAAAGATCTGGGTTCAAGTTCCATGTTGTAATGTTAATGGGATATATGATCTTTCCCAGCTGTTAATAGGCCTCATTGAAATCCATTAAGGGAAACTTGTTTAGGGGAGGTTTGCTTGTAGGAAAGCTTTCATATCTTTTGTTAAATTCTAATTAGGCACTGAGTCACTGAAGGTTGTGATGCCCTCTGGCTCTAAAAAGGGTATATATATATATATATATAGATAGATAGATAGATAGATAGATAGATAGATAGATAGATAGATATAGATATAGATATAGATATATATACACCCATATATACTCTGAGGTTATCATTTTGCTTTGGGTCTCACTCAGTGGAAGAGTGTTCTTGTGATTTGACCAGATGAGACTCTGGGTAGCTGTTAAGGTGCACTACTCCCCCCACCTCTTGGAAAAACTCTCAACTATCTGTATTGCCTTGGTCAGACAGCTGAATTTGACTGTTGATCTGTGCTCATTTCTCAGACAGTTAGAAGCCCTGTCTGTTGGTCTTTATTTCTCTGCTTATATTTTCTCTGTTTGGATTTTCTCTGAAGGTCAGGGTACTGATTTTTCCCCTAAACTAACGAATGTAATTTAAAAAGATTGTTGACCCCTTGAATAGCTATCTTTCCTAGCAAAGCAGATCTAAGAGCCTGTGCTAGCAGCCCTCCTGGGCATGCCAGTGTGGTTGCTGCTACATATGTCTTAACAAATACCAATTGGATGATCCTGATCAAGTCACTTAACTTCTCAAGGATCTAGACAACTCTCTAAAGACTGAAAGTTGGAGAGAAGGTGCCATTCTGAAATGGTAGAGGGAGTTTCCTATATTGTTATTATTATAATATTATTATTATTATTCCAATATTATATTTCAGGTCAAGTACCTATCTCTGCCCTCTCTCTCCAAACCTCCAAGAATGCCTAATAGGAAGAGTTTATGAGAGAATGGAGGTACAGAGAGATGAAGCAACTTTTTTAGGGTCACACAGCAAATTAGTGACCACAGTCTTGGGTTCTGTTGTGATTGGTTATACCTGTTTTCTCTTGGAGACTTTTTTTTTTTTTTACTTATGAGAGGCAACCAGCAGTAATAGAAAGACTGACTGATGGGGAGTCAGGAGATTTGAGATCAGAGATCCAGCTAATACTGTTAGGTCCAGTTACAGTTAGATCCAGCTAACACTGGCTCCCTGGAGCTGGTTGTTAAATTTTCATTGTTAGCATTTGTACCTCAAAAAGCCACAAGCTACAGCTCAGGGCTTAATTTATTGTTTTATTTTTATTTTTAATTTGTTTTTTACTTTTGGTATTTGTTATACCATTGTTTCATTTTAATTTTTAATTTATTGTTCATTGTTTAGATTTAAGAAAAGGATGGAGAACTGTTTAATACTGGCAGATTAAACTTAAAAATGTGTCATGATGGGTGGTGGCTAGGTGGTGCATTGAATAGAACACCAGACCTGGAGTCAGAAGGATCTGAAATCAAATCCAATCCGAGACACTTAACACTTACTAGCTGTGTGACCTTGGGCAAGTCAGTTGACCCCAATTGCCCTGCCTTCCCCGCTCCAAAAAAAGCAAAAAAAAAAAAGTGTTATGAGTACATTGTGTCTGGAGAACCAGCTGTTAAACATTTATCAGCATACCAGTACCTGAGTTAGACTCCTAACTCTGGGATTTATTAGTTATGTGACCATACACATATTACTTAACCAAAATCTCAGTTTCTCCATCTATAAAATGGGTGTAATAAACCTAGTGATACCTACCTCATGAGGTTGTTGTGAGCAAGCCTTACTTTGCTAACATTAAAATGCTGTAGCTGTTACTAATAAATAAATGCTTGTTGGATGGAGTTAATATTATGATTGTACTTAGACCTGGGCCTCGGGGCAGCTGCCTGTTCTAAGATGGTCTCTCTGTTCCTCCCTTTCTGATTCTGGAAGGCTGGGGCCCAAGGGGCTGCCAACAGCCATGTGGGGAGTCCAGAATGGAAAGAATGTGAGGCAGGAAGCCGGACTGGGCGGGGGCACTGCTCTCAGGAGTGTCGGGGGAGTCTAAGGTGGAGTGGGGAGATGAGATCACAACGTCTGGGACTCAGCACCCAGCCAGTGCCTCAGTCTGGGTTGGGCTGGACTGGGATTGTACCAGCTGCTCTACCTCCACCCTGCCCTTGACCTACCCAGCCCCCAAATCATCTGACTAATCATTGATTTGCAATTTAGAACATGCACTTTCCCAACCTCGGGCCTCAGTTTCCCCAAAAGTTGGACTAGGTGACCTTTAGGCTCTCTTCCTACTCCGACTTTCCATGTTCCACGTTCTAAAATCTCTTCCCTCACTTAACACACGGAATCTATAAATGCTCTTTCCCTTACTGCCGATGGCCACTATTGCTTATATGGGGAATCCCAGGCAGGAAATAGAACGAGCAGATTAAAGTCCTGCCTGAAAGCTTTGGTACAGCTTCTGTCTGGTCCTATGCAGGGAGATCTCTATATTTATCCCTAATGGCCCATCCTATGGGACTCTTGCCCATGTCTTCTAGTAAATCTGCCACAGGGGTCCACTCATTGTGCCGGAGGCCTTGAGGCATCAATGGGCTTCAGTCACATCATTGGGGGGAATATCCAGGTTTATTATATTAATATATATATTATTATATTACAAATCCATTTGATTATCAAGACTCTATATTCAGCCTCCTGAGTGATTGAGATACATCCTTCCCTGCCATGTATGAAGGGAGTTATGCAGTAAGGGCAACAAGTCTTGAACTTGGAATTAAGAGATCTGGGTTTAAGTCCTGGCTCTGATCTTGGCCAGTTCACTTTTCTTTTGGCACCTCAGCCCCCAACTCTACAAAATGGGGATAATACTTGCCATATGGGGCAGCTAGGTGGTGCGGTGGATGGAATCCTAGGCCTGGAGTTGGGAAGACTTATCTTCCTAAATCCAATCTGGCCTCAGATATTACTAGCTGGGTGACCCTAAGCAAGTCACTTACCCCTATTTGCCTCAGTTTCCTCATCTGTAAAATGAGCTAGAGAAGGAAATGATAAACCACCCTGGTATCTTTGCCAAGAAAATCCCAAATGTGGGATCATGAAGAATCAGCTAGGACGGGCTGAAAACAACTGAACAGTAACTCGCCTTCCCTACTTCACAGATTGGTTGTGGGGATCGTATTAGATAATGGATATGACACTGATTTATAAACTGTATGTAAAACACTATATAAAGTCAGACATATAATTATTTAGCAACACATATAATGTAACATAACTTGTAAGTTATAACTTTCTGATCATTAATTAATTAATGTAATATGAGAGAATTGTATTATAACTTTCATCATCTGACTTCTGCTGCTGTATGTGAGATAACAAAAATGGCTCCAGATTCCGCAGCACTAGAGGCCTGGGTTCAGTCCTGGATTCTGCCCATGGTGGGAGAGAAGGCTGGGCCCAGCCCTTTCACCCGTGTGAGAGCCAGAGTCATCCAGGAGTTTATGAGAGGAGTGGAGGTAGAAATTAGGGACCTGTTGAGGTTCTGGCTTTCCCTGCATCTCTGCTTTTCAAAAGCTTTTTTTCTATGGATTTCTCCCCATAAAGCAGCGGTTCTTAAGCTGTGGGTTATGTTCAATTTGTAACAATGAAAATACATCCTGCATACCAGATATTTACATTGCAATTCATAACAGTAGCAAAATTACAGTTATGAAGTAGCAACAAAAATAATTTTATGGTTGGGGGTCACCACAACATGATGAACTGTATTAAAGAGTCGCAGCATTAGGAAGGTTGAGAACTACTGCCATAAAGAGTCTGGAACTATGGGTTTCCTCTCTTGAAGCAGGCATGCCTCTATTCTACCAAACCAAAGGCAAAGGACCACACTTGAGAATCTAGAGGGCCACATGTGGCCTCGAGGTCCCAGGTTCCTCACCCTTTCCTTAAGCTCTCAGGCCAACTTCCACAGGTGCACTGGGGTGGATTCATCATTCTCTCCCTCTATGACAATGGTTCTCAACCTGTGGGTCGTACCCCCTTTGGGGGTCCAACGACACTTTCACAGGGGTTGCCTAAGACCATCAGAAAACACATATTTCTGATGACCTTAGGAACTGAGACAACGGTTCCTCTATCTGTCTCCAGGCAGGTCCGTCCACATGCAGACAGGCCCACATGCAGATATACCCACATAGGAGTATTAAAACATCACAGCATTAGGAAGGTTGAGAAGCACTGCTCTACAAGGAGAAACTTAGGAAATTATTCTAGGCTTAAACCCAGGGTTCCAGCACTAAAGTTTTTTAAAATGATTTCCTCATAGTAATCTTTTAAAAATTTGTTTTTACTTATTTTTTTAAATATCTCCTTCATTTCTGAATATATTATTCTCCCCTCTCCTGCCAATGGAGGCATCCTTTGTAACATAGATTTTTTAAAGTTTTAGTTTTTTTTCTGAACTTAAATGCCAAAAAAGAAAGCATTTCCATCTATACAGCTGAACATAAAAGGGGACTGTATATAAAATCATGAGTCTCCATTTAATACTGTTTACTTAAAAAAAGAGCAGATACTAGCTGGACTTGGTGGCACATGTCTATACTGCCTGCTACTGTTGAGGCTGAAGCTGGTCAGATTCTAAACTCAGGAATCCTGAGATGCACTAGTTATTAGTCAAGAAATATTTATTAAACACCTCCTATTGCCAATCATTGTGCTAAGCTCTAGGAATACAAAAAATGAAAAAAAGAAAACAGTCCCTGCCTTCAAGGAGCTTATCATCTAAAGGGGGAAGACAAAAACCAAAAACGTTGAAAATGGAAGGGTAATAGGGAGGGACCCAATGCTGGAGCATGGTAGAGAAGTCAGTCAGAGAAGTCCCAAGATACAGTAGGGCTAAAACCTCGGACGTTAGCACTAAATCTGAGCCAATACGGTGACTATACCCTCTCTCCCCCAGAATAGGGCTTCCAGGCTGAGGAGATGGCGGCTGTTTTGGGGACAGGAATGGAACAGATCAAAGCTTCCATGCTGATGATAAGAAGTAGGATGGGCTAGTGAGGGGTCTTTGTACTTCTATCCAAGGTAAAATAGGGAGAACTCTCTCTCTCTCTCTCTCTCTCTCTCTCTCTCTCTCTCTCTCTTTCTCTCTCTCTTTCTCTCTCTCTTTCTCTCTTTCTCTCTCTCTTTCTCTCTTTCTCTCTTCCTTTCTCTCTCTTTCTCTCTTTTTCTTTCTCTTTCTCTCTCCCCCCTCCTCTCTCTTTCACTCTCTCTCTCTCTCTGTCTCTCTGTGTCTCTTTCTCTCTCTTTCTCCATACATACACATACATATATTGCCTTGTACAGTTGTGTCTTTTGGTTAACTCTTTTTTTCTCCTTCTCTCTCTCTTTCTCTCCCTTTTTCTCTCCCTTTCTTTCTCCCTCCCACCTTCTTTGTCTCTGTCTCTGTCTCTCTCTATATATATGTATATATACTCACATATATACACGCATACATATATATAATAATTCCACGTTTCACTTTCGAAACTATTCTGCTTGTCTGTGTTTCCTTCTACTCTCTTTTGTGCATCTGAAAACTGTTTCCAGGTTCATATGCCACAATTTGTTCAGACATTCCTAATTTGAAGGGCACCTCCTTGGCCTTTGGGTTTTTCTTTTTCCTTTTAATCTCTCATGTCAGAATCAGAAAGTTTGTTTTGTTCTTGGCTATGCTCTCATACAATTGTAGGCAGCTCTGTGGAGTGCTGTTAGATTTGAAGTTAGTAAAACCTGAGTTTGAACCTTGCCTCATACTTACGGACTGACTACCTGTGGGCAAGTCACTGGATCTCTCTGTCAGCCTCAGTCTCCTTACCTATAAAGTGGGGATGATAATAGCACCTACCTCACAGAGCTGTTGTGAGCATGAAATGAGATAATATTTGTAAAGCCCTCGATAAACCTTGAAGCTATGTATAACAAATGCTAGCAAGTTGCAATAGGGGTCTTTCATTTAAGATCTCACAAAGTGGTGACTAGAGGGCTATCCTAGGAGTCAGAAAGACCTGGGTTCAAGTTCCTTTCTGATACATAATGACTACATCATCATGGTCTGTCTAACTACTTCACCTTACAATATTCCCTGGCAATTTTTATAGACTGTAAAATTATAGAGGAGTTATCAGTCAGAAGCAATGGATGGAGTTTCCATATTGAAAATAACCCTCATTAATGAAATCAGAAGTCCAAATTCTTAAAAAAGATTCCTTCCAGCTCTAAATCTGATCATCTCTATTTTAAAGATGAGGAAATCTGTGGCTCAAGTTGGTTATAGTTAGAATTGATAGCTAGAAAGGACCATTTTGTCCAGCTTCCTCATTTTTCCATTTGGGAAACTGAGTTCCAGAAAGGAGAAGTGGGATCCCGTGGCTGCCAAGTAGCAGAATGGAGATCCAGGAATCCATCTTCTGACTTTAAATCTAGCCCACTTTCAATTACCTGGTGAGACTCAGAGCAGAGAAGCCTAGCTGAGGTGGGGAGGAAGCTTAGTATAAGTGGGGTTGGTTGCTCAGCACTAACCGTTTGCTCCCAGGTTTGGGGGGCATATTGACCCTGATGCTCTTTGCCCCTTCCCCCAGAAAGGGACCACATGGCTATGAGGGATCTCTCCCCTTCTTCAAATCACTTTACCCCTCTGGGGTTGTTTCCTTTAAAATGAGGGAGTTAGAATAAATGGTCTCTAAGGTCCCTTCCAATCATAACATTTTACATTTCTAAGTTTTCCTCCAGCTCTAAAAGCTTAGATTCCATAAGTCAATAACTAGATGACTGCTAGGGTCCCTTCCAGCTATAAATTCTGCGATCTCTGGATCCCCTCTCTCCACTCCACCCCAGCATTCTCAGCACCACCCAGGGAGACGGTGGGAACTGAGCCCAGGGAGGAGAGGTTGGCAGAGAGGCCTTAGCTCCCTATGTGGGAGAGGCCTGAGGCTAAGGGGGGAATGAGAATCCTGTAGAAGGCGTCATGGGCCGGGGGCTTGCAGAAGAAAGGAGTAAGAGTCTGGGATGGCCTTCACCAACCCTCAAATTAGAAGCCTGGGGTTAGTTCCCTCCCTTTCCCTGCTCCCTCCCCCCTTGGGCTTAGGGGACAGCACGGAAGAGCACAGGAACTGGGGTCACAAGGTCCCTGCAAGAATGAGCCTGGGAAGGGCTCCAGGCAGGGAAGGAAAGGCCTCCCTCTGAACCATCAGATAAAGAACATACAAATACCCTCCCCCCCACACCCCTGACACACACATTTCCCACACACACATAGCCCCCTGCCCATATACATGCATAGCCACACACACACCCGATAAAGAACGCACTCTGGTACACACACATCCCTGATTCTCCAGTCTATACTCAGATCCCCTCCCTGTGCAAACACAATGATGCTGATATCATCCGTGTGCACACATACGGCTTTCATGCACACACAGCCCCTGGACACACTCCTCCACACGCACACATACCTAGACAGTAATCAGAGGCAGCATCTATACAGCGCTCTAAGCACTTGATAAATATGATCTCATTTGACCTGCACAATGTTCTTGGGAGGTAAGTGCTATTGCTATCCCCATTTTACAGTTGAGGAAACTGAGGCAAAGATTAAGTGACTTGCCCAAAGTCATGCAGCTAAATAAGGCTGGATTTGAATTTAGGTCTTCTTGACTATAGGCATGGTTTTATATTTGGAGTAGTATGTCAAGGTTATTTGTAACATCATTCCATATATATCTATAGAAATACATATATCTGGGGCAGCTAGGTGGTACAGTGGATAGACCACCAGCCCTGGAGTCAGGAGGACCTGAGTTCAAATCTGACCTCAGACACTTACTAACTGTGTGACCCTGGACAAAGTTACTTTACCCCGATTGCCTTCCCCCCAAATTCATATATACCCCATAGAAAAAGAGACATCCATTCTCCCATGTACAAACACACTCTTGTGGCATATATCCCTTATATACATATTCATGATATTTTCAGTATGTCCACACACACCCCCAAACACACCCTCTATACATATATATGGCCTAAACACTCATACCTGCCACACAAACACATCTTACACACACACACATACCCCTCTCTGAAACATATATATGTGCTTCACAATTATTCCTTTGATAAACACACCTAGATAAGCACACGCAGTAAGAATTCCAATTTAAATAGCATTTTAAGTTTTATGAAGGGCACACACATCACTTTGGTATACACTTCCTCTCTTCCACCATTCACACCTCCTAATGCCGTTGTATCCCTTGTGCATCCCTCACACGTAAGTCGCCCCCAACACACATCCACCCTTGCTCTCTCGAACACAGCTCAGCTCTGCACAAACAACATACTCTTAGTCCTACGCAGCCCCCTTTCCTTCAGTTTCCTCTCTCTCATCACTAGTTTTACCCTCCTCTGTCTCTTTATCTCTGCCCTCCAAGGTCATTGAAGTCATAGTGTTTGAGGCAGACACTTCTCTGGGTGAGGGGAGCTGAGGAGAGAGAAAGGAGGGAAGTGTGGTGGTGGTGGTGGGGCGTGTGTGTGTGTGTGTGTGTGTGTGTGTGTGTGTGTGTGTGTGTGTGTGTGTGTGTGTAGGGGGAATGCAGCTGGCCTTGGGAACACTTTCCCAGCTCTGAGACCCGGCTTGGCCCCCATGAGGGGCTGCCCACAGCAGGGGCGAGTCTGTGGGAACCAGACAGCTCAGGGCACTGCTCCCCGGGCTTGCTTCCTCCCAGGCCTCTAGGGAGCCCCGGGAAGGGAGGGAGGGAGTCTGTGAGGGGAAGGGAGGGAGGGAGGAGGCAGAGGTCAGTTAGGTTGATCAGCCAGCCCTGACAGATGCAGCTGGGCCAGTCGGCCAGGGGGCTTCCTGGAGGCAGGAGCTAACAGATAGGGGAGAGAGAACAGAGGTAGGAGAGGAGACAAGAGACTGAGCCTGAGACAAAGAGGAGAAAATTGAGAGCTTATTTCCTGAGAGGAAAGAAAAAAAGATTTAGGAAGGGCTAAGAGACGGAGAATCAATCTGGGATTTGGTTGGGGATGGGAGATGAAGTTAGCCCTGAGTACAATACAGGCCTCCTCCTTCCCTGCCCACCTACAAGCTTTCTTCCCTGCCAGATGTGGAGGGATCCTCCCTCAAAATGCCCCACCCTCCAGCTCTGGCCTCAGGAGTAGGACCCAAGTTCTGGTGGTTTGCTCCTCCTTCATATCCTGGTGCCCAGGCCCGTCAGCCTCCCCAGCCCTGCTGGGGGCCCCTGAGCAGGGAGGCGTTCAACCCCAAGGGCTCCTGGGTCCTCAGAGGGCCCTGCTTCAGCCCTCCTCCTCCTCCTCAGCCCCCTCCTCTCCCTCACCTCCTTATACTTGTATGGACATGTAGCCATCTAGCCTTGTGTGCTGTTTCTGGGCACTGTGTGTGTCTTCATACCTGTGTGTCTCTATGGACAGCTTTGTGGTTTGTATCTGTCTCATAGTGTCTACATCCTGATGCAGGCTCTGTGCATTGCTCTGTGCATTGCTGGTCTCAGCACACTTATGCATGGTCACCAACATGAAGCCGTTGTCACCCTCTTCTTCCTTCCCTGGATCCTAGTTGGTCCAGGGCTGTCTCTAGCTAGCATCCTCCCCACCCCCAAGGCATAAGAAGGGAGGAGATGCTGCTGGACACATTTAACTATAAAAGGGAAGCCAAGGATCCTTCACCCAGGTATCTGTCACCAGCTGTCACTGAACAGAGTCAGCTGGTCAAAAAGGATTACTGGAAACTCCTGTGAGATCACTCAGGACTAGGTACTGGGACTGACAGAGACCAACAGCCCAGAAGCAACGGTCCCTGCCTTGTCCCGGCCCAGTGAGAGGATGAATATCCCTCTCCCTTCCTCCAGAAACCCTGAGGATCTGGCTTCCCATGGGCCAGATGGGAAGACTAAGGGCTTTGAAAAAGGAAGTCACTCGCTAGGGACATCCCAGTAGGATAGAATGTGTGTGTGGAAATACAACCCAGGAATCCTGGCCCCTAGCCCTGTGGTCTTTTTTTCATTCCAGTGATGAGAAGAAGGGTTTTTAGGAGAATTCATCATCTTTGGAACAAATACCTTCCCCATCCAGCTCCCACCCCTCTAACCATCAACGTCTTGCGTCTCTTGATCCGCAACATACCCTCTCCTTGATTCAGAAGAGCTGAAACAAGGGAGGCTCCAAAGGATCCTGAGTCCTGGGATCCTAGTGATTTTACTGATTTAGAGGGAGGCTGAAAGATATCCCTACCCTGACCCTTCTAATTACCCCAATCAAAAGGAGACTCAGATGACTTTCAGAAAAGAGGAAGGGGCCGGGGCAAAGAAACAGGCTCAAAACTCTTTTGAGTCTGAAGTTCACTCTTCCCCAGACTGGGTGTGTGTGTGTGTGTGTGTGTGTGTGTGTGTGTGTGTGTGTGTGTGTAGGGGGGAAATGTGGGGAAGTACAGGAGGTCAGGAAAACCATATTTCAGGAAGGGTTGGGACTCTCTGGAACCTGCTCCCCAGTGACTGAAGGTGCTGGATGGAACAAAGGGAAGACAGAATATGGTAACATTCTAGTGGAAAAGAATAATGACCTGAAAATCAGTAGATTTTGGTACAAATTTTGACTGTACCTTAAGCTTACACTGTGACCTGAGGCAAATCACTTCCCCAACTCCCTATTGTATAAAATAAGGAACCTGGACTAGAGAATCTCTGAGGGTGTTTCCGATTCTGAGACTTGAATACTGTGATGCTACCAGAATCTTCACTCCTCACCTCTAATGGGAATGCCAATCCCCTGGGTTTCACCAGCTCTTATCTGACATCCCAAATAGCAAGAACAACTTGGAGTGGGGGTGAGGTGGATTGTCTGATTTATGGATTATGGAAGAATCCCAACCACTGAAAGCAGGAGCCCAAAAGATGAAGGGACAAGTTCCTGGGACTGGGGTGGAAGAAGTGGATAGTGGGGGCCCTAAGGAATCCATCTCCCTCATTGTCTATCCCCTGGGATTCTTAGTGCAAAGTCCCTGAGAGTACCTAGCCCCAAGTTTCAGGGGGAGGAAGGAGAAGCATCTAGAAAGGCCAAGGAATAGACTCCTTTTCCTCTTTGGACTCTCCCCTTTCCCTGTTTTCCCCTCCCTCTCCAATCTCCCTCTTCCCCCTCCTTAAGTGGTAGGAAACTCCCACCAAAAGTTCCCTTCAATCCTCTTAGGACAAAGAAACTCAACCCAACCCTGTCCCCATTCCTCCCATGGGGAGAGCGATACCCAGAAGCAACCCTGGAAGAACCTAGGAGTCCTGGACCCCATCCACCAGGCCAGGCTTATGGTATCTTTCAAGACTCACTTGCTTTATTAAGTAGAGTGTCGAGTAAAATCTGACATAGGTCCAGCCTCACACCTTCCCCACACTCCCCAAGTTTATCCATGAAGGGGCCAGGGCATGAGGTCACTACACCAAACTCTGGAATCCTGGTCAGGCAGCTCCCTGTGTCATTCAAGGAAGACAAAGATCTCCTGTTTCTGTTGCCTCTTCAGAAATGTTTAGTAGTGGGAAGAATGAGAAGACCTGGGCTTGGGCCCTGGTTCTCCTAAGTACTAGCTGTTTGACCTTGGACAAGTCATTTCTCTTCTTTTGAGATTCCTCCTTTGTAAAATGAGGGTGTTGGATTAGCTGACCTCCAAAGTCCCTTCCAGCTGTAACAGTCTCTGATTTAATCCTTTGTTTTTCATCTGGCTTTGGGAACCATCCGTCTTGCTGATCCAGATTTTTCTGGCCCCCATCTTCACCCAAGAGAGAGCCCTACCCTCTGCCACCCCTGACACCCTCTCAGAGACCCAGTGTGCTGGGGACAGAATGAGCAGGGCATCTTCCCCTGGAGAATATCAAATGGCTCTAGCTCTCAGGTAAGAGTCCATTCTGTAGCATGTCCTTGCATGAAGCGATGGAGGAGCCTGTCTGGCTGCACAAGGGAAGAAGCAGAAGATGGGAAGGGAAACTTCATTCAAAGAAGAACATGCCTGGGGTCCGATAGAGGCAGTGGGGTAGCCCTAGCTGGTAGCTCCCTCCTCCCTGCAGTGGGAAGGCTCCCCCAGTCCAGGGCTCCTTCTGGTTCCCCCGAAGGGGTAGTGGGGATTGGAAGGGAGGTGACTGAGTGGGGGTGGCTGGGGAAGCTGGGGTGGGTGCAAGCAAATGATCCAGGGCTGGGCCACAGCCCCGCTCGTCCATGCAGAAGCTAAGGGCTTGCACGCGACACTGGTAGCTGCCACCCAGAGCTTCAGCCCCACCAAAGTTGCCAAAGATGGGTAGCCCTGCCTTGCCATAGGCCTCACCCTCAGGGAATCGGGCTGGGGAGGGCTGAGGGCCTTGGGGGGCAGGGAAGACTGGGGGCAGGCTGAATGCTGGGCATGGAGAGGCAGAGGAAGAGGAGGAAGAGGAGGAAGGTGGCAGCTCTCGAGGGTCCACCCTCTGTCCAGGAGACCTGGCTGGCTCAGGAGGCTCCTTCAGGTCCATCAGCATCTGTGAGGCTGGCAGGGCCAGTGGCTCAGAAGTGGAAAGGTAGAGACCAGCTGGGATTGTAGGGAGAGCATCTGTAAGTCCCCCAAAGAGAGCCTCATTGGGTGATGTCTCTGTATTGGTATGGCATAGACCCTGGGACTCAGGCAGCTCCAGTGGTGGGGCTAGGCATGGTCCAGTGGTAGCCTTGGCCTGTCCAGAGGCCCCCTCCTGCTCTCGGGCATCACTATGAGTGTCTGGCATCCCAGAAGCCCGATACCCCCCACGACCTGGTCCACCACGAGCCAGCCCACCCCGGGCCCTGCTCTTGGCCTTCCTCTGCGTCTCAGTCTGGGGCTCAGACCCCCTCTTTCGGGTGAAGCGGCGCCTGCGTCGCAGGAAGCTGCCATTCTCAAACATGTTGTAGCTGTCAGGGTCCAGGGTCCAGTAGCTCCCCTTGCCGGGCCTGCGGTCATCTCGAGGCACCTTGACAAAGCACTCGTTGAGAGACAGGTTGTGTCGGATGCTGTTCTGCCAGCCAGGCCGGTTGTCTCGATAGAAGGCAAAACGGCCCATGATGTAGTGGTAGATGGCACTGAGGGTGGCTCTCTGGCCCGGGGAGCTCTGGATAGCCATGGTGATGAGGGCGATATAGCTGTAGGGGGGCTTGGCTAGCTCCCCAGGACGACTGGGACCCGGCTCCTGGCCTTGCCGGCTGGGAGCCGAATCCCGGCCCTGGCCATTCCCGGGCCCCCGTGCAGTGGGACAGTCAGGCTGCATCTCTTTCCCTTCCGGAGGCCTTCACCGCCAAAAGCTGGTCAGGAGCCTCCTCCAGCTGGTTAAAAGCCCTTGGCCAGCCCAGCCCCTGTGGCCTGGAAAGGCTAGAGGGGAGGGATCAGGCTGCTCCACCCCCAGCCCTTTCCCACCCAGCTGCCAGTCCCAAGCCGAGGCAGCCCTGCTCCTGGGGGCCTGGGGAGGGGCCAAGCTTTGGCCCAGCCCTCACAAAAGCTTAGGGCTGAGGGTCCCAGGGGAAGGAGGAAGGTCCCAGGGGAAGGAGAACAGGAGGATGAGGCAGAGTCTGGGTTGGCTGGGCAGAACTGAAAAAAGAAATGGAAAGTTGGACTTGAGATTCCCAACTGCCTCCTCACCCTCTCCCCTCTCCTTCTCTTCCCTCTCTTTCCTCGAGTTTTCTCCGGCCTCTCCTCCACCTCCATGTATGTCTCAGCACTTTCTCATTAAGTCTGCTCTGCTTTAGAACTCTACTATTTCTCTTCTGTCTCTCCCTTCCCACACTCTCTCTCCTCTATTCGATTCCCTGTTTCTCTTCTCCAGTCTTCTCTCCTGCCTTCTTCCTTTTCTCTGCCCCCTCTCACCATCTCCCTTCTCTTTATATTCCTTCTCCAGTCACCCCACTCTCCCTTCAGTACTCCCATCTTTTCTCCGTTTCAAACAAGGGCCAAACTGTTCTTTTTT
>JAQQSW010004789.1:0-14358 GCA_028646575.1 Pseudocheirus occidentalis | reverse complement strand
ATATTCTCCCCCTTAAACGCCCTAACTTTCTAGTAGGGCAAGATGGGTTTCTATACCTCAGGACCTGTATATCTTATTTCCCAGTTGCATATAAAAACGAATTTTTAAACATTTGTTTTTAGAACTTTGAGTTCCAGATTTTTTTCCCCCTTCTTCCATCCAACCCCCACTGGGAATATAAGTAATTCAATATAGATTGTACATGTGTTGTTACCCAAATCATTTTCATAGTAGTTATATTGTGGAAGACTAACTATATTTTCCTCCATCCTATCTTGCACCATACTTATATTATTTGTTCCATTGACCCAATCCCTTTTCAAAAATGTTTGCTTCTAACTACCCTCTCCCCCAATCAGCCCTCCATTCTATCCTCCCCCTCATATCCCTTACCCTTCTATTTTCCTGTAGGGTAAGATACCCAATTGAGTGGGTATGTTATTCCCTCCTTAGGTTAAATTCAATGACAATCAGGCTGTCCCATTCCCTTTCACCTTCCTGCTCTTCCCCTCCATTGTAACAGTTTTCTCTTGCCTATTTTATATGAGAAAATTTATCCTAATCTATCTCTTCCTTTCTACTTCTCCCAATAAATTCCTCTCTCACTTCTTAAGTTTATTTTTTAGATATCATCCCTTTGTATTCAACTCATCTCATGCCCTCTGTCTATGTATACATGAGCCTACAAATGCCCACGCTCACACATACATTTATATACACATACATCTTCCTATACATACACACACACACACACACACACACACACACACATATATATACACATATATATTCCCTTCAGCTATCCTCATACTGAGGAAAGTCTTATGAGTTACAATTATTGTTGTTCCATGTAGGAATGTAAAAAAGTTCAACTTTAATAAGTTCCTTATAATTTCTTTTTCCTGTTTAACTTCTCATGCTTCTCTTTCTTCCTGTATTTGAAAGTCAAATTTTCTGTTCAGCTCAGGTTTTTTTCATCAAGAATGCTTGAAAATCCTCTATTTCATTGAATAACCACATTTTCCCTTAAGCATTATACTCAGTTTTGCTGGGTAGGTGATTTTTGGTTTTAATCCTAGCTCCTTTAACCTCCAGAATGTCATACCCCAAATCCTTCCATCCCTTAATGTAAAAGCTGCTAGATCTTGTGTTATCCTGATTGTGTTTCCACAATACTCAAATTGTTTCTTTTTTGGCTGTTTGCAATATTTTCTCCTTGACCTGAGAACTCTGGAATTTGGTTATAATATTCATAGGAGTTTTCTTTTGGAGATCTTTTTCAAGAGGCAAGTGGAGAATTCTTACAATTTCTATTTTGCCCTTTGCTTCTAGAAAATCAGGGTAATTTTCCTTGATAATTTCTTGAAAGATTGTATGTAAACTCTTTTTTTTAAATTATGGCTTTCAGGTAGACCAAAAATTTTTAAATGCTCTCTCCTGATAATTTTCCAGGTCAGTGATTTTCCCAATGAGATATTTCACATTGCCTTCTACTTTTTTCATTTGTTTGGATTTATTTTACAGTATCTTTATTTTTCATAAAGTCATTAGATGCCAGTTGCTCCAGTTTAATTTTGAAGGAGTTATTCTGTTCAGTAACTTTTTGAAATTCCTTTTCTATCTGGCAAATTTGACTTTTTAAAGCATTCTTCTCCTTATTGACTTTTTGGGCCTCTTTTGTCATTTGAGTTAGTCTATTTTAAGGTGTTATTTTCTTCAGTATTTTTAGGGTCTCCTTTAGTAGGCTGTAGACTCACTTTTCATTATTTTCCTGCATCATTCTCATTTCTCTTCCCAATTTTTCCTCCACTTCTCTTACTTGATTTTCAAAATCCTTCTTGAGCATATCTATGGCATGTGACCAGTTTGTATTTTTCTTGGAGGCTTTTGATGCAGGAATTCTGCCTTTGCTGTCTTCTCCCCACTCCATGACTTAATCCTTTTTGTCCCCCCAAAAGGATTCTATCATCTGTTTGTTCTTCCTGTGCTTGCTAATATCGGCAGCCAATTACTAGACTTTCGAGATCTTTGCCACAGTAGAACTCTGCTTCCAGAATGGAGAGAGCTATGTCCCAAATCACTGAGGTTTTTGCAGCTGCAGGAGCTATTAGATAGGCCCCCTCTCTACAGCCTGTAGAAGCTCTGGCTCACTGGTAACACACCTCAGGACCTTCACCCAAGACAGCAATCCAGATACAAGCGGGTCAAAGCAAGAGCACTTAGCCTTTGAATGGTCACTTGGTCCCCCTACTATCTGCAGGCCAGGAGCTGCAGAAGCAGCCACAGGGGACCTGTGCTCCCCCGGTTCCAAAAACATTTCACACTGACCTTTTACTTTGTCTTTGGCATTTGTGGATTGAGAAATCTGGAAACCACTTCAGATGCTGGTGATTTACTCTTGTGAATTTTGCTCCAGACAGGGCTGGTCAGGGTTGCTTTGGGCCTAAAACCGCGGCTTCTGTTGGACAGTGCTTGGCTCCCAACGTGCTTCACTGGACCCTTCCTCCCAGCCTGTTGGGCTTCCTGCAGCAGAAGATTTGTTTTTCTCTGTGACTGTGTGGGTTCTGTAGCTCTAAATTTTGTTTAGTCATTTTTAACATATATTGGAGGAGGTGGAAGCTGGAGCCATGCAGAAATCCTGTTTCTATTCCATCATCTAGGCTCTGCCTGAAAGCAAATAATCTCCGTGGATATTTAATGCAAACTGAGAAGATCACAATTTACTAGGGGTAGAAAATTTTGATCTTTACATTTAGATGATTGAGTTAAGGACTTTCTAATTAGGGATGATTGGAAACTAATCTCCAATCAAGAAGAAAGAAGACTTTTTGATTGAAGAGGTTAAGACAATGTGGCCTAGGGATGGGGAACTTTGATCTTTGTACTTTGTGTCAGTTAAGGAGGCTTGCCTCCTTAAGGATGATTGAATTAAGAACTTAGTAAATGACTGTGTTACTAAATGAATGCTAGTGTTTACTTAAACCATGTGACCACTTTGGTGAGAACTATGTGGCCATTTTAGTGATAAATTGTTATACAATAACATTGTGAATGCTGTACTATCATTTCTGTGAATGTTTTGTCTTAGTTTACTGCTGAATAGAGAGTTCACTATACTATGTAATCCGAACCTTGAAAGCTGTTCACAGCAGCGGTCCTCTGGAAAGCTGTTCATGCTTGGCTTTACAAGAGAGTATCCCTGGTTGGTGGGGAGGATGGTATTTTGTACCAATTGTTCTTACTATATATGCTTAGTAAAATACTTTCTGTAAAAAAATAATGAAGTCTTACTGACAATATTTTTATGGGAAATATACTAGGGTAGAGGAAAGCTTATGAGTTACAATCTTCCCCTACTCTTAATTCTCTTAGAGTAGTATCATCTGTCCTTCTGGGGATTCTAAGTCATGAGCTGGTGGAATACGCCTTAAAAGGAGCAGTACACAATGATAAACTATGATCAGGATAATGAATAAGCCAAATTTTTTAAAAGCAAGAAATTCTGTGATAAATTCTTTCCTCAATCAATGATAATAGCTCCATTGAATTTAGCGTCCATCATTAGACCCCAAATCAGTCAAAAGTGTTTAGCCTATCTATTCACTATGGAAAAAGGAAAATAATGCCTTTTTTCCAGACTACACTATGAATTTTGATAAATATCATATATGTGTATGTACAGATTCGTGCACATATATGTGTGTGTGTATATGTCAAATACAATAGATAAAATCAATACTAATCCTACCACAAGCTAATTAATGACAAATTTCAATAATGTTTGTAGAGGACTTAAGATTTTCAAAGTGTTTTACAAATGTTATCTCATGTGATAGTCCACATAGGCGATGAATGAGGCCTGAAACTAAATAGGAGTTTGGGAATGGTCTGGACAGCCTTTGGGAAATATTGCGATGTTTTTAATGACCCTAAAATTCTTCCTGAAATAAATGCCAATCTCTGCTTTGATTTTTTTTTAAACATGATGATTCTTCTAGGGATGCTCTGCAGTGTCAATACATTATCATTGTCTCCCTGGAGATGGTAAAAGAGCAATAGAAAGTTACATGGTGGAACATATATAACTAAACCATAGTACAAGTGAATTTTATGGAATGAGTGTCCCAATGAATGTCACCAGTAGAGCCAGGAAAGTAAATAGAACAGCTAGTAGCAAGAGAGCTGGTGAAAGGGATAAATAATGCACAACTCAGGTTCTCCACTGACATCTCACAGTGAGATAGAATTTAGAGGGAGGACCTCAGGAAGAACCTCATAGGGCTCCCTATGATGGTTTTTTTACATGGACATGGAGAAGAATCTCATAAAGTCAGAGGACATCAGGATTATAATGTGTATCACTAGAAGGAGTACCCACATCAGTGAGATCAAACTCATTAAACTATACAGGTTCTGAATATTTCATTTTTTTTAAAAAAAATCTCATTATTCTCACCTGTCAAGATGACTTTGAATTGTCCTTCTGTCATGAATATCTTTCCATTTCCTTGATAAGTATGCCATCTCTGTCTATGTTGAAATCTTTGATTAAAAAAACCCGAAGATTGTAAAGAAGAAGATCAAAGAAAGATCACTGGGGCACTCCACTGGAGACCTCCAAGTTGACACTAATCTATTTAATCAGTACTATTTTTTTTTTATCAAGACAGTCACTGTGTAGAATCAGTTTCTTATTAGGAGCTACAGGGCATAGATCATACTTTTACATTTTTCCCCATATGTAGTTATTTTCTGAGGTAAAAAACTACTTTATATATCACAGTCAAAACAATAGTGATACGCTGGTTATTTGAAGAATCTCTACTCTAGTGGAAAAGGATAAATTATCTTAATTATACATGTTTCTTCATTTTTAATGGAAGTCCTATTCCAATGACTTACCAGGAGTTGGAGAGGACCCTCCTAGCCATAGTAATCTTTCCTGATGAGCATCCAAAGAACCCAGTTATGCCTACCCTTATTTGACCCAGAGGAACTCTGTTTTGGTCCCATTCTCTTTTAATAAGCCTATAAATAAATTAACAATTCAATTGCTGGTGAGGCAATGGCCAATCATGATTCCAGAGGACTGATAATGATAATTTATGCTACCCACCTCTTGACAGTGCTGATGACTTCAAAGTACAGAATGGGATGTATATTTTTGAATGTGGTCAGTGTGGGGATTTCTTTTTCTTGACTATGCTTATTTGCTATGAGCTTCTTTTCTATTTTCTTTTTAAATGTAGGGGGAGTGGAGGAAGAAAAATATACACTCATCAACTGAAAATTGAAATAAAATTTACAGAAGAAAGAACCCTGATATTTTTCCAACATTTTTTCTTTTGTTTACGCAATTCCTTGAAGTTCTCTGAAAGCAGTTGTATTTCTGCTTTAAATACTTTAAACTATATTTGAAAATAATTGTTTCAAAACAAAATTACATGGATATTTTTCCACATTTCTAAATGTCATTTTTCCAACCCTTAACTTCAGTTTGTCTACTCTCCCTAAACCACTTCTCTTATCATATGAGTAATCATGTCTGAGAATCACCTCATTTAATGAATTCAACTCCTAAAATTGTGGCCTTCAAATTCTTTTGCATATTTAATCATATTACTTAGATCCTGTTTTAAGAAAATGTATCCCAGACTGAAAGTTCACTTACTTCAAGAACCTAGATACAGAAAACTTATTATTCCTCTACTTTATAGAGTTAGTTTAAATTCTATGATTTGATTTTTCTTTGCATGGAGATTCTTTAATTAGCTCCCATTATAGCTAGCTATGTATTGAAGATGCCATGTGCATAGGAGAATATGGACCATTGGATGAAGATTGGAGGAGAGGTTAAGCCTAAGGGAATCAACAGATCTCAAAAGTGGAGATAGGAAAGAACCTAGAATACAGTCACTCAGGTACTTTAGGGCAGAAAACCCTCCAACTAAACGTGTCAAGCCAGTCCACTCTTGATTGCATACCAGAGGCTGTTTGTCCTATTCCATTTTTCATTCTTCCTGTTGGATGTTAGAGGCCCTGAATCTTTAAGTGCATAATCATAGCAAAGAGGGACATTCATGTACTTACCATATTTTGTCAGGATATAAAGCAAACAGCCTAGGATGTTGAAAAGTTCTTAACACTGAATCAACATATACACTTCTGCCTGGGACACCGAGAGAAAGCATAATAACTTCCTTAGCCCATTCCCCTATCACTAAGTACTTCCAGGAATAGGTATCCCAGAAGAACTGAATTCATATATATTTTGATCTTCATGAGACAGCTACCTATATACAAGAGGAATGAGACAACATTAGACTTGGGACCCTACTGAAGCTCCTTTAGTTTTTCTTGTGAGTCATTTTGTAGAAAAGAGCAAAATCAGGTTACCTGAAGGAAATGACATAATCTTTTTTTAAGAGACACTTAAACAGAATATATTATCACCACTCACTGCAAATTAATAAAGTGCTACAGTTTACGACACTTCTCTCAGTATAAATTCAAATAGCAAGTGATATTCAGTTATTTTGGGAAACTCTGCTCCAGCTGAAAAAATGTGATTGGTGTTAATATATGAGTGCATTATCTGTGTTAAATTAGCTTTCAGCATTTCTCCCATTTGAGTATTAGCTGAAAGAGTAATGAAAAGGACACTAGGATTGTGTAGTTCTGACTTCACCACTAACTGGCTGCAGTTTTGGACGAGTCACTTGGACTCTTGGGGCTAATTTAAAATAGGCTGTTTGGATGAGAAGTGTCTTAAAATCCTTAACTCCCTTAAAGTTCCAGAAGGTCAATAATGTTATGCATAATTGCTACTATTTTTCAGTTTAATATTGTACATAGAGTTGTTGGAAAAATTCATTTAATAAATCTATTTAGTCCAAACTAGGTGGCATTGCGGATAGCACACTGGACTTGGAGTGAGGAGATCCTGAGTTCGGATCCTGATACATATGTCTGTTCTCTTTGTGACCCTGAGCAAGTAGCTTAACCTTTCTCAAAGGTCAAGACAGATCTTATGGCTCTCAACCATAATGTCTTCATCTGTAAAATATAAACCTTTAAAGTAGCACAACCCCCCTTTCCCCCCGCAAAGTTGTTGTGAGAATCAAATGAGGTAATATATGGAAAGTGTCGACCTTAAGCCACTAGAGAAATGTTAGCTATCATCATTATTAATAATAAAGAGGACCACAAATTACTATTTAGTTATAGGCCTGCTAAATATAAAATTCTGAAATTAGGGTGCATGAGAAATGTCAAATAAAGAAAGCTTAGAAACTACATTTGAAGTCATCAGTTTCTTTGAAAAATAACATTAACAGCTAACATTTATAACATATTCCATTTTACAAAGGCTTCTCCTCACAGCTTCCCTTTGAGGTACATATTTAACTCTTCCAATGTATGTAGCCTTTGAAGGTCTGCAAACCATTTTCCAAGCTGCAATAATGGTATGAGACACATAGCCTACTCTTGTCATTTCCATTTTGTAATTGAAGTTCAGCAAGATTAACAAATTGCCCAATATCATATAGCTACTAAGTAATAATTATAGTAGCTACCATTGATAAAGTATTTAGAAGTTTTTGAAACATTTCCAAACTTTCTAATCTTCATGATAACCCTATATGATGGGTTATAATGCCTATTTACAAATGAAGGAACTGAGGCTGATATATTACTTGTGGAAGATCATGCATCTAGTGAGTGTCTGAGGTAGGATTTGAAGTCAGGTCTTCTAAGCCAGGTCCAGTGTATGATTCCTCACAATACCCAGCCACTCTCCAAAGTCCAGAGCAGAGAATCAGGCTCATGTCTTCCATTACAAGTCTCAGCACTGACTTTTAAACACAAGAAACTTACATAGTAACATGACTAGTCAGTGTCAGTGCAATGTTCCCAGCAAACTAGTGAAATTCCTGAGTCCATTCAACATTGTCAGTCTGGATAAGGAAATATTAATTTTTCTTAGGTAAGTCTTAAGTTTGTCATTGTGTATTTTAAGAGTAAATGTTCAAAGGAGAAATAATAGAAGTGTCTGAAGAAATAGCAACAACACATACACATATACAAATTAAACATTGTGCTCTAAAAATCCTGCAGTATATACTATGCAGAAACACACAACGAGCAAATTAGCAATAGTGAAATGGCCCCAGCTTTGTATTAGAGGGCACTCAAGTCAACCAACGTATTCTCATACCAGAAGAAATTTTACTGAACTTAGCAGCGAGCACTGATTGTGATACTAGGTTGTATATGACCTGGGTAGTCATTTCAAAGGATTTTTTTCATAGATTCAAGGGAAAGATTCTGTTGCAAATGAAGGGTTTGTTTGAAGGGTTACCAATACCTCCTAGCATCCAAAGGTAAATTTTATTAGAGGTTTTTTTCCTCATAGATTTAGTTTTCTTTGATGTAATATGGTATGCAAGTGTTCCTATCACTTTGAACAGTATATTGCATTCAGAATCAAAATGCACTGGATTAAAAATTCATGTATCCAGCATGGTGAGGTGGATAGAACATCAGACTTGGGTTCAGGGAAGTCCTCTGACACTTACTCACTGTGTGACCCTGGGAAAGTCACTTTAACCTCTGTTAGTTTCAATTTACTCGTGTATAAAACAGTGATAATAATAGCACTTACCTCATTTAATAGTGGAGGGGACCAAGTGAGGCAATGCAACCTTAAAGGACTATATAAAATGCTTGTTATAATTAATGGCCACATTACTTACCCAGGTAGGAATTATAAAGGCAAGAAAAAGCTTTTTCAGTGGAGGGGAGGATGGGGAAGATGAGAGGGAGTGACTGAACCTTACTCTCATTAGAACTGACTCAAACAGGGAATAACATACACACTTCATTGGGTATAGATATCTGTTTTACCCTACAGCAAAGTAGGGGGTAAAGGGGAAAGAAAAAGGGGGTTGATAGAAGAGAAAGTGAATTGGACGAGGGTAGTCAAAAGCAAAGCACTTTTGATGAGGAACATGTTGAAAGGAGATAGAGAATAGAATAAACTGGGTTGGGTTAGAATGGAGGGAAACAATCTTTCACAACATTACTATTAGAAAAGTGTTTCGTATGACTATACAATTATAATCTATATAGACAGAACTGCTTACCTTCTTAAGGGGTGAGGATGTGGAGAGGAAGGAAGGGAGAGAATTTGGAAGTCAAAATTTAAAAAAATGAATGTTAAAATTGTTTTACATGTGATTGGGAAAAAATAAAATACTAAATAAAAAATTAAAAAAACATTCTCAGTCCTCACATTCAAAATAGCTTATGATAGGTTAGAGGCAAATGGGAATCTGTCACAATTCTGGTATCTGAATCTTTCACCAGGGAGGACTGTAGATAAAGATTCGGGTAGTTGGGATAAATAGAAGTAAGAAATTGGGATGAAGATAAAGTATAGATGGGAAGACTCCAAAGTCACTTCTTGAGATTCTACTTCCAGGAAACGGAGCTGGGGGTGGGCAGGACTAGGGAAGAACACGAGGTACGGGAAAAATAAGTCTTCTTCATACATGATATGTTCCAAGCAAATGGAACAGCTAGCTGTTCCTCAAGCTAGTCACATTCTCTCTAACCCCTTTATATTTGCATTCATTCTTTCATAACCAATAGTCATTCTCTACTAATTCTTGCCCTCTCAGAATTATCTCTCCTTAAGGCTAAGTTTAGGATCCAGTTCTTCAGTGAGGCCTTTCTTGTTTCCTTTCCAATTTTCCTACTCTCTCCTACCTCAAATTGGCTTATTCTCAGAGGGTTATGTTAATGTTAAGAGAATTTGAAGATCTTCTTTGCTCTTTAATAGGCACATAGAGCCATGACCCAGAGCTAGTCAGACTCTGGGCTACTGGGACCTTCCAATTAAGTGCTGGGGCATGAGGATATTGAAGCTACTCAGCACTCAGTCAATCAGATGCTGAGTCTTTGTTATATATTCTGGGAGGTTAGTATCTTGCTTTGGGTGCTCACTTACTAGAAGGTCCATTTGATTTTCTTGCTGTGTTCAACCCCCTGACTACTCAGATGTAAAGGTTCCCTCAATCCAGTGGTGTATGCAAAGTGTATAGAAATATTGCTTTGATTCAGGCAGTCACAGCCCTGTCTGTTGGTCTTTATGCTAATTTTTCTGCTTGTATTTTCTCTGATGTTCAGGGTACAGACCTTTCTCCTGAATGAGTGAATGTAATTAACAGTAGAATTGTTAACCTCTTTTTGAGCAGTCTTTCCTTTCAAAACAGATAAAAAACCTGTGCTAGCAAGCCATCCTGGGTGTGCTAGGGTGCTTGCTGTTACATTTGGTGTATAAACTAAAAGAAAATATGGGGTTTTGTAGGAATGTGATAGTTGTCCGTTGTTTCCCAGGTGTGGTAGCTGTGGTTCTGTGGAGCCCCTGGGGCAACAGTGACAGCAACAGGAGCAGTTTCCCAGGTGCCCAGAGCGGGGCTCCTGGAAGATTACCTCTTCTTCCCCCTTCCTATCCCATTAGCACTCCTGAGAAGACAGGTTAGAGTAGCAGCTGAGAGAGGAAAACAAGCTCATAGGGGGTGAGGATGGCCAGACTCTGAGCCAGGGCTCAAGTGGAATAGCCTCACCCCAGACCGTGCTGGAGGGGTGAAGGCCCTGAAAGTGTATGTATTCAGAACCCAGGCAGGATCACCACCCTCCCACTTTGAATCCTCACCTTGAAAGTGGGGCTGGAGCAGGGTTCCAAAGAGTCCAAAGTGGTGGAGGTGGAATGGAGTAATCCCTTTCCCTGTGAGGTGAGCCCTGGAGCAGGAGCCAAGAGTGCCTGTGTCAAGATTCAGGTAGGAGCCAGGAACGTCTGGCCCATGTGGAAGGAAGAACCTCAGAGGTCAGGAACTCATAAAAACTTTACAGCTAGGCAGGAGCATTGAGCATGCTTTTCTGCTGTGTTCCCCTGGGATGGTTTAGGACCCAGAGGGTGCAGTTATCTAGGGGTGGTTGGAGGGAAGTCCTGAACCCATGGGACTTACACTGTTGGCTTTTTCACCAAGCCACCCCTAAGGACTTGGAAGCGGAACTGGAGTAGTGTTAAGACTGAGACTTGGCTCGTTAGAGCCTATGTGCACCTGAGAGTGCCAAGTGGAAGCCTGCAAAGGCAATGTGGGGAGGGCATGCCCCTAAAAGGACTTTTACTTCTACATTTTGGCGCTTTAGATTGAGGGAGAAGGAGCTGGTTGCTCATTTTCCAAAGATTTTGACCCGCCCCCCCCAAATGTATAGGGTGTGGAGTTTGATGTTATGTTATATACTTTTGAGTTTGTTTAAGGCCATGTGGCCACCCTGGTAATGAGTTGCTATGTTATATATTTTGTAAATGTGAAGCTCATGATGTGTTTATTTTATGGGAACTATGTTGATCTAATATATATTTCCTGCTTTTTTTTGAGGGGGGAAGACAGGGCAGTTGGGATTAAGTGACTTGCCCAAGGTCACATGGCTAGTAAGTGTTAAGTGTCTGAAGCTGGATTTGAACTCTGGTCCTCCCCCAAAGCAGGTGCTCTATTCAGTGCACTACCTAGCTGCCCCAAATGATATATATTTCTTAAGAGATGATGATGCTTCTATTTGTTCCAGGATCCATGGCCATAACAATCTCTTGTTCACCTGTATAGATTGATTGTAAGGGTTAAGTGTTAGATTATAAAGGCCAGTCATGGAGGGGTGGAGTATAAGTGCAAGCAGGTAGGATTTTTGTTGTTTTTCTTCTTGGATTTAAAATGATTTTTATTTAGGCTCAGGTTAAATTGTAAACACCTGAATCCTTTAAACTCTGATAATTCACAGCTGCGCTGAGTCAAGTAGGTTCCTGACTTCTGGCTCTGAATCAGGGTATTCAGAGCCAGTCAGGGGATGAATCTTTGTTATATGTTCTGGAAGGCTGGCATTTTGTTTTGGAAGATCACTCATGAGAAGGATCTTTTAATTTTCTGGTCAAAACTGACTAGCCATTTGTTAAGAGCCTCTGACTGCTTAGATGTCTGTGTTCCCTTGATCCAGTGATACATGCAAAGTATGTAACAATATTGCTGTGTTCAGACAGCTGTAGCCCTATCTGTTGGTCTTTGTGCTAATTTCTCTGCTTATATTTTCTGTTTGTATTTTCTTCAAGTTCAGACTACTGACCTTTCCTCTGTACTAGTGAATGTAATTAAAAGTAAGATTGTTAACCTCTTTAAAGCTTTCCTCTAAAAGCAGATCAGAGAACTTATACTAGCAGGTCATCCTGAGTGTGCTAGGGTGCTTGCTAATACAGGTACATATTGGGTCATACTGCCTCCTAGTCCCTCAAATAGTAGAATTTAAATCTGGAGAGTAGGGACTATTTTTTTCTTTTCATATTAATCCTATTTTGATTTCTAGGTACAGTACTTGGATGGTAGGTACATAAGAGGAGGTCATTAAATTATGTTCCCCAAGGTCATACAAAAATAAATGTCACACAGTTAAATGAAAAAAGCAAACCCCCAAACTGAACATAACCCCAGAGTCTCTGACTTCAAATCAATGTTACTCTGCAATGGAAAGCTCTGAATGTTCACCCCTAAACTTTGAAAATCTATTAACAATACGATATCTTTTCTTAATTGATCTTTAGACATAGATATGATATAGGATTGTAATGAACAGATGAGGGAGGAAAGGAAAGATCAATATAAAAATTAAGGCCATTTTCCTATACAATATGGATTCAATAAACTGATAGTTATAAGAGAGCATACAAAGAGCATACAGTAGACAAGTGGCACCATGGATAGAGTTCTGGATCTGGAGTCAGGAAGACTCATCTTCATAAGTTCAAGTCTGGCCTCAGATACTTCCTAGTTGTACAAACCAAGCAAATCATTAACCCTGTTTACCTTCATTTCCTCATCTCTAAAATGACCTGGAGAAGGAAATGGCAAACCATTGCTATATCTTAGGAAAAAGAATAGGCTCACAAAGAGAAAAGAATTTGAAATAAATGAATGACAACAACAATGGGAAGAACACTGAGCATTGGACTGAAAGAGAAGCAATGCTGGGTCCACTCACTAGTCTTAACATTGCTTTCTGGCCATGGAGAAATTATTTGACTTTTCTGGTATTCAAAATTCTCAACTGAAAAATAAACATAATATACTACTTATGTCAGAGGGCTGTTGTAAAAAAAAACATTTAAAATCAAAAATCAATGCTCTGAATTTATAACAAGCAAGCTTGGCCCCCAAAGAAGAGACTTGATAATGTTATTCACCCTCTTCTTTGCAGAAGTGGCTGGTCATGGGTGTGAAACACAATCCATAACTTTAGACATGGTTGAGAGGTAGGTTAGTTTTATTTTTTTCTCTTTTTAAAATTCTTTATTATAAAAAATCACTCTCCAAAAGGGAAAATGGATATGTAGAAAAATATAAAAGATATTAATAGTTTTTTAAAGAAAACAATTGCATAAAACTTAAAGTGCTGTAAGATTTTGAGCTCTTACTATATCATCATACAACTATTTTTAGAAAAGTATGCTTCCTCATCTATTCCTTCCTGTGATCCATCTTTCCCCCATGCCACTTCCATTCCTACACAACAAATGTTTTTCAGTTAATGTGATTGCAGCACAGGAATTAAGGGATAAGAAGTGACTATGTCACCAGTGGAAACTTAGCTATGGTTATGGTGGGTAATGGGATGAAATCTGACATTAAGAAGTGCTTGGAAATTTCCAGTGTATTCCACCACTGATTTATGGAGGTCATGTTACCTCCAACCTTGCAAGAGACAGAATTCCCCAAAATGATTCATTCATTTCTCCAGTAAAGTCATAGAGTTTAGAGAAGAGAACACTGAAGAAAAATAGTCAATCCTGGAGTGTTTTAACAAAGTTCTAGAACTAGATTTCTGGGTTTATCCAAGAATAACTTCTATCCCTGGTCAATTTTTAATTGACATATCCTCTACAATATATGTTGGGGTGGGGGGGGAACCACACTGTATGAAACTGAAGTAGATGAGAAGCAGTTTCCCTTGTCTTGATATCATTCAAATCTATGACCTCAGGAATACAGCAGAACTGAACTTACTTCCAGAAATACATGATGCCTAATGTTTTTGGCACCATTCAAGTTTTTGTGAAATGTTTTAAGAGGTATTTCTAATTTCCTTCTCTCAAATATGCCCTACCTCTAGTCACTACATAATTTGTTGTGCTACTTCTTTGAGAAGTATAACAAACATAGTTCAGGAGTTAACAATTTTTACAACTATAAAACTAAGCACCATCTTAATGTAATGCTGGTAATTATGTGAGAAGTATGATATTCA
>JAQQSW010004788.1:0-14358 GCA_028646575.1 Pseudocheirus occidentalis | reverse complement strand
CCTTTTTATCATATTGCCTCTACTTCTTTTATCCCCTTCCCTTCCTCTTTCTTTCTTGGGAAAACTGAATGTGTGTGTGTGTGTATGCATATGCACACATACACACACACATACACACACATACTTTCCTCTTTGAAACAATTCTGATGAGTGTAAAGTTTTAAATTTGCCCACCACCCCACCCCCATTTCCCCTTCTATTGTAAAAGCTCTTCCTTGCATTCTTCCTTTATGTGAGAAAAATTTCCCCATTCTACCTCTCCCTTTACCCTTCTCCCAATGCAACACACTTTCTTACCACTTTATTTATTTTGGAGATCCTTCCAACATAATCAACCCAGATCCATGCCCTCTGTATGTGTAAACCCCATTTAACTGCCCTAACAATGGTAAAGTTCTTAGGATTTACATCTATCATTGTCCCATTTGGATAAACCCTTTAATTTCATTAAGTCCCTTATATTACTTTTTCAAGGTTACCTTTCTATATTTCTCTTGAATCTTGTGTTTTAATGTCAAGTTTTCTATTCAGTTCTGGCATTTTCCTCAAGAATTCTTGAAAGTCCTTTATTTTATTAAATATTCATTTTCCTCCCTGAAAGATTACACACCATTTTTTGCAGGTTGGTTATTCTTGGTTGTAATTCCAGCTCCTTTGACTTCTAGAAAATCATATTCCAAACCCTCTGCCCCTTTAATGTGGAAGCCACTAAATCTTGTGTGATCTGATTTGTAGCTTCACACTATCTGAATTATTTCTTTCTGGCCGCTTAAAGTATTTTTTCTTTGACCTGGGAGCTCTTAAGTATAATATTCCTGGGAGTTTTCACTTGGGGATCTCTTTCAGATTATTATTGGTGGATTTTTAAAATGTCTGCTTTACCCTCTAGATCTAAGATACTTTGAAATATGATGTCTAGACTCTTTCTTAAATCAGAGCCTTCAAGTACTCCAAATCTTTCCTTGATATGTTTTTCTGATTATTTTTTTTGCAATGAGATATTTCACATTTTCTTCCATTTTTCATTCTTTTGATTTGATTTTATTGTTTTCTGATGTCCAATGAATCATTAGCATCTAATTGTCCAATTATAATTTTTAAAGGATTCTTTTCTTACTTGAGCTTTTATGCCTCCTTTTCCATTTGGTCTCTTCTGCTTTTTATAATATTTTCCTCTTCAGTGAATTTTTGTCCATCTTTTGTACTTAGATCAGTTCTATATTTTTTGGTATTGTTTGCTTCAGCATTTGGTGTGTGTGTGTGTGTGTGTGTATGTGTGTGTGTGTGAGTGTGTGTGCATGTGTTTTGCCAGTCTATCAATTCCCTTTTTGTAATTTTCTTGTATCATTTTCGTTTCTTTTCCCAATTTTTCCTTTACTAGTCTTATCTTTTTTGACTTACCAGGAATTCTTAATTGGCTTGGGTTCCATTAACATTTTTTCTTTGAAGCTTTGTTTATCCTGTTTTCACCTTGTCATGTTCTTCTAAATTTATGTCTTGGTCTTCTCTACCATTGTAGTAGCTTTATATGGATAAATTCCTTTATGTTGTTGTTTGTTCATTTTTCCAGTCTATTTCTTGACTTTGAACTTATGCTAAAATTGTGTTCTGCCCATCTTGGGGTAGGGAGGCACTGTTCCAAGCCCCAGGATTTTTTGTATTTCTCTTTTCTGAGCTAGTTCCAGAGGTCTGCACATTTTTGGTGCTTTCAAGGGGTGTGATCCTGGGAGAGGTATGGTCATAGCACTTCTGGTTCATACTCTGGTCTTTACCCAGGAAAAGCTCCTGTTCCCCTAAAGCCGCAAATGCTAACACGCTTTGCTCTGATCTGGTTCTAGCCCTCCCTCCTTTATTTTGGAGATCATTATCATGCAGATCTTGGAACTGCAATCCAGAACTGTATATGTGCAATAATGTGGCTAATCAGTGCCAATTTTACTCAGTTCCAGCAAATGGTCCTCTGTTATCTTCTTCTGATCATTTTTCTAATCCCCTCACCTCACTGGGCTAAGAAACTGCTACTGCTTTTGAAGTAGCCAGGAAATAGTTCAGTGATACTTTGTGAAATTAGAAATCAGCAAGTTAGAAGACAATGAAGGTGCCTATGTGCCAGCCTGGGGTGTGGGAACCAACCTAGGTCTTCATTTTTCTTCTCCTATGTGCTCAGGTCATCATGCCCCATACCCCTCTCTGCTTACCCTACCCTATCTAAATTTGTTCCTATTGTTCATTCTTCTTCATGTTCTGTCATTATGCCCTGTAATCACAAACACCCTTACCTCAGCAACTTACTTGCACCTCCAAACAATGGGACTATATGATATAAAAGGGGCTGTACTTCTGGATCAGGTGGCTGCTCTCTTCTTTCTAATTGGCTATGAGAGATAGCCCAACTGTTATTCAATTAAAGTTCCTTAAAACCTTTAATTAGACTCTGTGGTCACTCTGCTAATACTCGCTATTTCACTTGCCCCTAACACTTTAACTGCGTCTTCTGTCACAGCACGTTTGGGCTCTGTACAGGCCTCCATCTCAGTGTCATAGACTTAGTCTGCTGACCTCTTAAGTTTTCTTAGGCCAGAAAAATGTCTTACCCCAACCTTTTGTTGGCTTTGCAGCTCCAAATTTTCATTTGAGGTGCTATTTTAAAGTTTGGAGGGCAACATTGGTATAATTATATTGGGTGGCTGCCCTTAATCTGCCACCTTGGCTCTACCCCCTCCCTAACAATTTTAATTAAGGCACAGGCCACAGAATGTATATTTGACACCTGTTTTGTTTTTCTTTTCTTTTTTTAAAAATAATTTGCAGTTCATCATAAAAACATCTACATTCACATGAAATATAGCAATACAAGTGTATGTTCATTTATTACAAGTCTTGAGTGGAACAACAGCTGGGCCTACTTTGCAGCTACCTAACACTTTTTCTCTTGGCGTCTGGTGCATCTTACAGCCAAAGCTTTCTAATTGTTTCTCTACAATTTCTAGCTCTCCAGCGTTGTTCCCCTCAGCTGCTATCACCATTTTGAAGAATCAGGTTAATTGCAGGCCATCATAGGCAATCAGTCAGGAAGGAGAAAACATAGTCATTTTCGGAACTCTGTCTAGGCTTCATTAGGGGCTTGAGGCCAAAACGGTCAAGCCTAAAGATCTGAGGTTTCTACATTCCTTGGTTCAGGATCATCCAAGTGCAAATGCTCGTTAAGGGAAAGTTTGGCTACATTGGATCTAGACTCTTTTTTTGTTTTGTCCCAATCTGGTTTTATATTGAATACCATCTACCACAGCACAAAAGGCAAAATAAGGGCCCCATAACATTACCTATGGTTACAGTTTCCTTAAGGTCAAGATGCACATCCTGCATTTGTGCAAGCTGATGGAGGGCTGACACTGGACCGATCTCTTCACATTTGTACTTCATGATGAACTCCTTGGGAATCTTCTTTGGACAAAGGACAGTAATTGGATTAGGTAGGCCTACTCTAGAAAGCAGTGATTCTGTGACTTGTGTAAACTTAGAAGCTAAATTCAACACGCTATAATCCTCTCATGATGAATATCCTTGAGGAAGACTCACTGTTGTTGAAGAAGGCTGAACTGGCAAGTTCTTTTTTCAGCATCTGAGCAGAGCTAGGAACCTGAGAACTCTGAACCCAGTCATTGTTACCAGACATTTTCTTGGGTCTTGGAGTGGCTCCCCACCCCCCTCCTCCACCAGCACTGCTCTACACCTCTGTTTTAAAGGGTGCTAGGTAGTAGTGCATTCTAGGCATAAGGGAGAACCTATATGTAAGTATGGGGAGGGAGATCAAATGTCATATAGTGGAAGTGACAACAAGGCTAATTTGACTGTAACCATGAAGGGGGATATCATAATATGATATAACAAAGAATGTAATATAATAAAAATGTCTAGCATAAAGGTATTTTCTGAAGGGAGGTGAATATTTTTCTGTGACATTTTTAAAAAGCACTATTTTTAGTTCTTGATTTTAAGCATCCTCTGGCCAAAGCTTACTCATCAGCCTCCTTCAAAATGTATAGGTATCACATGGTACCTATCAGGACTGCGTTGAGTAACTGGCAGTATGTGAGTCATATGGAGCCCTTCCCTGATGTGTGAAAATGTGTTTGATTACATAGTTGACAGTTTCTAGAAATGAAGGCCATCACATATATAACAGATGCAAACCCCTGCTGGATCCCACTCTATGATTGCCATGAAAATGGGCTGTTATCAAGCTTTCCACACTCCCCTTGTCTCTGCAGTAGTGAAACATAGTCCCTGGGAGGCTTTTCAAATAACTCTTGTCAGCTTCTTGTTCTCTTTTTAATGTGTTGCAGTAAACAGAAAGGTCTAGCCATCCCTAGAAGCAGGTACAAATTTGATAAGCTTCATGTTCACATGATATAAAGAGAAAAAGAAAAAAAAAGCACTATTTTAGCAAGGTTTTAGACTGTATTTATATTAGATTGCTGATCTAGGAATCTGAATATTAATGCTTACATTCCAGGAGAATTTATTACAAATTCTAATGAGAATCTTGGCTTCAGTCTTATTAAGTTTCTGATGAGCTAACATGATTGTGCTATCAGTACATTTATATGTATGAATAGAGCATAAGAACCCCTCCCTCACCCAAAATTCTTTTTAAAGAGACCAGAAATGGATAAGCATGCCATGGTCTAGAACTTAACCTTGTGCTTTCTCCATGAATACAAATTTGTCAGTTATGTGTGATAATTCAAAATTTTCAAATCACTTCTAATTTCATTAGATCATTTAATTCAACAAAATATATTAAATACTATATACCAGGAGGTGGTCATAAAAAGATGAGATGAAAACTAAAGTTCCTTCCCTTGGACATTATTAAAGATCCATGCAATATAAACACATGATAATTTGAGGACTTTTGCTTTTTGAAAACCTTACAGACAGTCATAAGCACAGAATATTAGAGATAGAAGGAGCTTTAGTGATAATCTAAATGTTTGGACTCGTTTTTCAGATAAGGACTAAAGATATGAGGGACTTTTCCAAGGTCACACACATGCAGTTATAAGCTAGGGTTTTAAATCAAGTTTTTTAAACTCCATATCCACTGAGGCTTTACAGCACAGACAACCTAAACTGCCAATTGTTCACAAAAGTGCATTATGTGCCTCTCTAGGGAAGTATAGCCACAACCATATTTATGCCTGAAGCATTACAGGGGTACATAAAGGATATGTTAGCAGAGCTTAGCTGGTCTCTCTAGGGCCTCTCATTAACCCTAAGAGCAGTCTAGAGGCATGTTAAACAGATACAAAGCAGGTAGCCAGACCTCAATTGTGAGCTAAGATTTAGGACAACTGCTGGTAAACATTACAGAGTCTTTAATATCCCAGTCTGGCTATCTCAATATTGATGCGGGCTGAAGGTGAGGCATTGATGATAATGTGGATGTGGCTAGAGGAATGCTATCTTTTTCATCACTTCGCTCTCTTTCTTGCATTTATGATAAAGAGGAAGAAGCAAAATGAAAGAGAAATAACAAAAGGAAACACAGAACAGGTTTGTTGGAGGATGGGGAAGGAGGCATGATTGTTGTTGCAATGTTTTCTCTCTTTAAGATTTTCCTGAGCCTTAAGTACTGGCTTAATTCCAAAACATAGGAATAATATCTTGGAATGAAGCGGTTTTAGGTGGATTTCATGAGGCCTTGTGAATTTATTGTCATTTTCTTTAAACCATAATCAAGCTAACATTTAGGTAGCACTTCAAGGTTTACAAAACAGTTTCCATACTAACATCTTAAGACATAAGTAGTTATATTTTACATACAAGGAAACTAAAGTTTGAAGGGTTTAATGGCAAACAAAATTGTACTTAGCTCCTTGTTTTAGTTATTCAAGCATCTTTGAGTCTGGCCTGTGATTATATAAACTCTTTGTTAGAAACAGAACCTGTGAAGCCCACAGTGGGAGGAACTTGCCAAAGACCAGAACAAGAAGGATGTAAAAGGAAGGGCGGAACAGGAAGGAGGAGAGCAAATAAAAGCTCCAGCACAAGGTGGGACTGAGCAGAATTGGGAGAAAGGACGCCTGTGGTGTCTGCACTCTGTCTGTCTGTTCTGTCTGTTCTGTCTGTGTTGATGTTATTTTGTCAGACCTGTCTGCTGGTAGAAGATGTTACTGCTGTTACAGAAGCTCTGGGACCTTACTGCTGGTTCAGAAGCCCTGAAAGAGGACTTGCCTGTTGTCTGTTTATAGAAGTCCTGAAGGAGGATTTACTGATGTTTTCAGGGGTCCTGGGACTTTACTAATGATTTGTGTTTGGTTTCTCAGACAGAGATCCTGTCTGCTGGTCTGTGTTGATTTCACAGGCAGAAAGTGAATTGATGATAGTGCCAGCAATGAGTGTGAATATTATTGCAACTCTGCTAAGCTTGATATGTATAGCTGGATTGGGAGCTGGACCAGGAGTTGCACCATGAGCTGCCTACCTGTGAATCCAGATGATAGTTGGGTGAATTCAGGCAAGAGCTGGAACTGTGGAAGAGGAACCACAGAGCCTGGAAGTCAGTGTCAAGTCAAGATGAAAGGATCTTTACTTGGGTACTTAGTGCTGGCTGAGGAGATTAAGACAATGTGACCTAGGGGTGGGAGACCTTTGTACTTTGTATCCCTTAAGGATGATTGAGTTAAGGATGATTGGAAGCCAGTCTTCAAGATGAAAGAAGACTTTAGATAGGTACTTTATATTGATTGATTCAGATTGAGACTTATGGAATGATATCTTTTTTTTAATATTATGTGGCCACTTTAATAATAAGTTATGTAATATTATTGTACTACGGTTTCTGGGAATGTTTTGCTTTAATTTACTGTTGAATAAATAGAGAGTTCATTAGACTATGTAATGAGAACTTTAAAGTTATTCACAGCAGCTGTCCTCTGGAGAGATGCTTATGCTTGGCTTTAGAAAGGAATTAAGTGAGTTGCCCATAGACACAGCTGACAGCCAGCATTGCAAGGAGTGATAGATGGCTTCCAAGTGACCACTGGCAGGGTTGAAATATTTTCCTTAGGATAAGGTGGGAAATTGTGCCTTAAGTGAAGTCTATATCATTCTTTATAAGGATGAAATATAACAACTGTTTTCATTTGATTCTGGACAAATAGAAATGATGCCTAAGAATACAACGTCAGAGCTATGGAACTTTAGAAAAGGTGGTTTTTTTCCAAATACATGTAAAAGCAATTGACATTCATTTTTTTAATGTTGAGTTCCAAACTTCCCCCCTCTTTCCCTTTCCTTGAAAAGGCAAGCAGTTTAATATAGATTATGCATATTGTTATTTGTACTTTAGTCTTGAAGAGGACAATGACATCAGGGAGGTGATGCCATGAAATGCAAGTGAATTGTATTTAAGTGAGGGAAGACTATGCAAAGACACCAGCTTCACTTTTTCCTCAGGAGTCATCTGGGTGCAGTGGCCAGATACAGAGCAGGATGACTGGAAATGGCCCTGGATGCAGCCGGAGACCTTGGTCTTTTTTTTTTTTATTGTGTACCAATCTTTATTTTGCTTTCACAAAGATCCTCTATCATTGGAGCCACCCCATCCCCTAAGATATTCCTTACCCTCTGTTTATCACAGTGGACAGTGTGTGGTTCTATTTCCTCCACCATCTGTTGAATTTCTGTGTGTATGTAACAGACCTCTCTTAAACCTGAGGGTGCTCTTCTCTATTTCTGTGTACAATATATGGGTGTCTGGACCCTCTTTGGTCTTTTGAGTCTATGGTTTCCAGAGAAAGCCAGATTCTGTCCATTTCCCACTCATGGAGTTGAGGTCAGGGGCACTGAGAGGCTTGAGTTCCTGAGGGACAGGGGCAGTTGCTTGAGGTTCAGAGCTCCATTGCCTCCCCACTATCAGTGTTTTGGTATACCTTGGAGCCCCTCAATCTCTGCAGCCAAAGGGTTTCTGGGATTTGATTTGATGGATACTGCCAGAGGAGTAGCTATGAGTATGGATTCAGGTCCAGCAGGAAACTGGGGCAGAAGATCCCTAAATCCTCAGTTGAGTGAAGAGAGTCTTCCAAAGGCCTGATCACAGGTGGGGCTGGAGTGCCCATGGAGAAAGCTACTGATGGGTCGCAGTAGGGATGACCATTTTCCATACTGAGGTGGGAAAAGTGGGAAACCATGTTCTCCTGAGACAGAAAATACTTCTGAAGAGAGTCCTGATCCTCCTCCAGCAATTGACTGGTGCTCTGGGGCTGAATTCCTTGGGGAAGGGAGTAGACATCCAGGGTCCTGTCTGGCCCCTGTGCTTCCCTGGGGTCTTTCTGGGCCCCAGCTGGGCAGGCCAGGTCCATAGGCATCTGAAGGATCAGGGAGTTCCAGGTGCTCATGAGGCCCCACAGAAGCCAGGGGCTCCATCCACACCAATTGCGGGGGGTGGGGTGGCAGGGGATCTTGGTCTTTTTAAGCTAAGATCTTTAATAAGCCTGTAGTACCAATGCAATATTCATTGTGCCCATGATGGTTACAAATATACCTGCATAGTGTTCAATCACAAAATATAACAGATTCTCCATATAGAAGACAAAAACAAAATATTTATTCAGACACTAGAAAAATCTTCCCCCCTCCAAAAAGCAAAAAGGAAGGAAAAGGAAGAAGGAGGGAAGGTAGGAAGGAAGGAAGGAAGGAAGGGAGGGAGGAAGGAAGGGAGGAAGGAAGGAAGGAAGGAAGGGAGGGAGGGAGGAAGGAAGGAAGGAAAGAAAGAAGGCAGGCCTGAGTTCAAATCTCTCTTTAGACACTAGCTTTGTGAGTCACTTAATGTCTCTCAGCCTCATTTTGCTCATCTGTAAAATGGGGTTTTTGTGAGGATTCAATGAGATAATGCTTTTAATGTGCTTGACAAGTCATAAAGTAGTACATACATGCTAGCTATTGTTATTCCAATGACAATTTGTTTGATTTCCAAAAAGCAGAATATTTTTGACACTGATTTCTACTTGGGTTTTGGTTCCTTTTATCACACCTCTGAATTTTCATGCACTGGTAGGAAGCATATCAATATAAGCTGATCAGAAAGCTATTAACAATAGAAAGAGTGCAGTAAATCATGAATAATAAGAAAAATGCAAATCAAAACAACTCTGAGGTTGCATTTCACAGCCAATAAATTGGCAAAGATGACAGAGGATAGAAATAATCAGTGCTGGTGAAGTTGTGGAGAGAGACATATGAATGCACATCAATAGAGGTATGACTTAGTCCATCCCTTCTGGAAAGCAATTTTGAAATGCATGAAGATAATGACTAAAGTTTTTATAACTATTGATCTCAAATTCCTCCTAGGCATTTGCACTAAGGAGAGCTAGTTCCTGCAGGCACCTAAACATAGAGAACAACTCCTTATTATGGTAGCAAAGAAGTGAGTGAATGGGAAAGGCTAAAACTTCTCTGCCCATGAGGTTTCTTGTGGGTGCAAGCCACAGTCCTGGCTTCCCCCTTTCCCCTTCTTTCCCCCTTGTGTTCTACTGCTACATCAGCATTAGGCCTTTAGAGGTTTTCAACCTCTACCCTTGCTGTTGACCTTTTCCCCTTCCTTGCTTTAGTGTTGTCTAAATAAGGACATGAACCCCTGTCCTTCCTCCCAGCCAATGGGGCATAGTGGCAAGCTTCTTTGTTATTTGCCATTGGGGAAGGTTTTCAAGCCAGCCAATGGGAGAAAGGACAGCAGTGGGAGGGGGCTTGACTGCCTTAGGGTAGAAATTATTCTTCTGGCTTCTGGCTTCTGTAACACATCTCCTCTCCTTCATCTGCCATGGAGAGGACTGCCCTCGTCCCCCAGGGGAAGAGAATAAAAGTGTCCTGTTTTTATCCTTAGAAACCTCCCTGTTCTTGATTAAATTTTGAATGTGGTTTTTCACCCCACACATGAGGGGAGGGAGAAATGCCCATTTATTGGAGCTAATCCCATGAGATTGAGTCATGCAGTGTAGCCTGTTTTATGACACTTTCCTCTTTTTTGTCATCATTCTGATAAGTAGTTATGTTCTTGGCTATCTGTGTTTTTCCATGGCTCTTGTTATTCTGATTATTATAATCCACCCAAGGAAGAATCTATTGGTCCTGCATGAGAGCAGAAAAAAAATCTTGCAAAGGTTTTTAAATAGAGTCACTCAAGCATAAACCAGCAGGCTAGATAAGGTTGGCATCATGGTTTATTCAAAGCAATGAAATTCAAAGGACTGAAACAAAAGTGGAGAACCAATTACAGAAACAGGGATTCAGACTAGGTGTGTGTTCAGTCAGGTGATAAAATTCAAGAACTGCCAAGAGGCCTATTTATCTGATTCAACCTGTCTCCTTCAAAGTTTACATCTTTAAATAAAAATATATATATTTAAATATTCTGATGATTACTTTTGCCCTTATATTACAACCATTTGAACTTTCCCCCTATCCCAGACTTATTCCTATCTTGTGTCAAAAAATGATTGAACAAAAACATCCAAGAACAGTGACTGCATGTGACAAAGAAGGTGATATTCTGAACTGGTGATCCTTTACCTCTATGTGGTGATGTGAGAGTTGGGTTCTGTTACTGGTTATTTGCAACCTTCACTTTTTAAAATTGCTGAATATGGCTTTCTTTTAGTGATCATTTCATTGATAACTTCATGTCATTGTGCATATTATCCTAAGAGTTCTACTTATTTTGTCTTATACTAGTTCATATCATGCGTATCTTCCCATCCCATATGTTTCTGAATTCCTCATAGGCATCATTTCTATTTAAAATAATATAACATTACAACCATATGTCATAGTATTTTCAGCTGCTTCCTAATTAATGGATACCCACATTTGTAACTCTACCACCCTAAAATGTTCTACTATGAATAGTATAACATGGGCCTTTGTATTTTATTTCCTTAGAGTATATGTCTAGTAATGGTGAAAGTTTATGTACAGTTTGGTCACTATTGGGTTTTTTTGGAGGGGGTTGGGCAGTGCATTTGGGGTTAAGTGACTTGCCCAAGGTCACACGACTAGTAAGCATTAAGTGTCTGAGGCCCGATTTGAACTCAGGTCCTCCTGACTGACTCCAGGGCCAGTCCTCTATTCACTGCACCACCTAGCAACCCCAGTTTAGTCACTTTTTAAAGCATAATTCTGAATGGGTGTAGCACTTCGCAACTACACCAAATTGTTCAGTATCTTCCCAGAATCCCTCCAGGACTGAGCATTGCATCTTTTGTCATCTTTTCCATTTTACACAGTGTGAGGTGAAATTTCATAGTTCTTTTAGTTTTTATTTCTCTTACTAGCAGTGATCTGAAGCATATATTCATGTTGTGATTTCTAGTTTGTGAATATTCTTTTTAATATTTTGCTAATAAGCTTTGACCATTTATTTATTGGGGAATAGTTTTGGGTATTAAATGTTTGTGTCAGTTTCCCATATATTTTGGATATCATACTTTTATTGGCAATATTATAAACAGATTTTTATTCTCACTCTACCAACTTCTCTTTAGTTTTGTATTCATTGATTGTTTTGGTATGAAAACAAATTTCACATAGGCTAAATTGTTTATGTTCTGCAATTTCCCCTATTTTTGTCTCGTCTACAATTTTTCTGCTAGCCATAATTGTTAAAAAAGAATCTTCTGATTTGTTTACAGTATGAGTTTTTTGATGAAGAACAGGCTCTGGGAACCCCCTTGAAGCTTCCCATTTGATGAGGCATTTGCCTGGGGCCATAAGACTTTCATTATGGCTCAGTCCAAGTTTCTTATTCTTATTAGCCAGCCCTCCCCACCTTTGATCCTCCCAAAATATCTATGCCCCAATCTGTTACCTTTAAACTAGCCCTAGCCCTCCTTTGTCTGTCATATCCAGGTAGCCTCCAGTTATTTCCCGCCCTTAATCTCTCATTACTGGAGTCTGACCTCAGTTGATTCCTCCTGAAGACCCTCCCCAAACTCCTTCCCCCAACCTTTCTGTATATAAGACTCCATCTTACCTCCCTGAGAAGGCTGCAGAATTATCTAGCACAGACTCCCTCTGTGTCAGGTGATTCTGGCATGCTTGTCCAAGGTAAGCATCACAGATAATGAGGCTCCTTAAGAGTCTACCCATTATGGTAAACCTTCAATAAACTTTACTTTCCTCTGACCACGAAAAGACTGAGTAGAATTCGTTCAGCAGGACCCGGCATGTTGGTACTTTTGAGTCTTGAGCACCCCTAACCCTATTCCTCTGTATTTTATGATGCCCTGATCGCTATATTTTATGCTGCCCAAACCTCATTATTTTGTGGTTCCCTGATCCCGGGAAACACTGCTAATCTCCAATTTTTCTCCAGCCAGAACTGGAAGGTATGTAAGCCTTTCTCTTTCCCTATTCCCTTCTTGCTCTCCAAGTACCTGGGAGGTGCTTTTTTGACTTGACCTCTCAGATCCCAGTAGGTTAGGCAGCCAGGAGGCTGTATTATACTTAGCCTGCCACTCTTAGGTTCTCGGTCCAGTTTGGTTATGTTGGAGGGCATGGATCTGGGCGCAGCTTCTGAAGAATGGAGGATGAGGACAGATCCCCCATGCAGAAGTGTAAGTCAGGTTCTTTCAGTTCTCTTGGTGCTGGGCAATTGGGAAAATCTCAGGTGCCTTTTTGTGTTTTGTTTTCATTTTGTCTTCTTGATTTACAGATCACATATATTTTGAAGATTGTTGTTCAATCATGTAATCATGTCTGACTCTTCATGACCCCATGAACCATAGAAAACCAATACTGTCCATGGGGTTTTCTTGGCAAAGATACTGAAACGTTTTGCCATTTCTTCTACAGTGCATTACAGCAAACAGAAAGAGCCAACTCCTGTGAGTCATCCTGATTTATGTCTTGCCACTGGATCCAAATGACTCCAGAGGAGCAAGTGAGTTTTTTGACGTTTCCCTTCCCTTCCCTTCCCTGCCCTGCCCTGCCCTGCCCTCCTCTCCCTAGTCCACTTAGGTAGAGTATCATCTCCCTACCTGGGGAGCTCTGTCTAAAGGAACGTAAATTTTGATGGCTAAAACCTAGCAAGTCTAGGGATTTCTGGGCTAGATTTCTTTCTTAAAGATGATACCTTAAACCCATTTCACTCTGGTAGTCAGTGATTGGTCAACAATAGGTCCCAGTCCAAGCCCCACTAAGTGATCATTGTTTGGGCCCTGATGATTCAAAAGGAATATAAATGGTAATTGTTTCTATTCTGGCCAGAAACTCTGAGGGTCTTCCCCTCCCAGATTGATTTTTCTTTTAAATTTACAAGGTAAAAGAGGCCATTTTTTGACTCTTTTCTTACCCAGCCTTAATTGCTGAATGGGCATTGCCTCAGTCAAACTGAGACCTAGGAAAGGCTACAACTTAAAAACACCAAGGTTTCCCACTGCATCCAGGGCCATCTCTAATCTTCGTTTGATATCTGGTCACTAGACCCAGATGACTTCTGAGGAGAAAGTGAGGCTAGCAACTTTTCATAGCCCTCCCTCACTTAAATCCAATTCATTCTGAAGTCATGGTATCACCTTCTAGAGATCTTCTTAGTCTTCAGGAAGGAAGGACAAACAGCAAAGGGTTATGAAGTAAAAGGACCTTCAGTGACTTACCCAGTACCACAAAGCTAGCAAGTGTCTTGGACCAGATTTGAACTCAGGGCTTCCTGACTCCTGGCCCAGTGTGTGTATATGTATATATACATACATAGATGTACACACAAACATGTGTACATATATAAAAATATGTGCACATATATGCAAACATGTGTGTGAATGTGTGTGTGTGAGTGTGTGTATGTGTATAATTTAAATATACAAAGTCATTTCTGAGGAAGAAGGGAAATACTAGCAATTGGTAGAATATGGATAAGCTTTTATAAAAGGTAGTGCTTAAGCTTAACCTCAAAGTAAGCAAGGAATTTCTATGAAGTAGAGGTGTGTAATGGTAATCAATTTGTTGGATATTTAGGGCTAAGTGATTAGGATACTTAGGGCTAAGTAGATCACATACTTAGGGCTAAATAGATCAGTAACTTAGGGCTAAGTATAGAACTCTGTCCATTGGTGAAAAGGTGTGAATTCCCCTGTTGACATGAAAGAATGCTATTGGCTGAGACACTCCCCTGTTGACTTGGGAGAAGGCCAGTGTTTATAAGCAGGAGAATTTTGGAGAGACAGAAAGATTTTGGATTGGGTTCCTCAGTGACGCTGACTAAAGACATGAACAGGATGGGGCTTTGTTTGTTGGTGGCCTGGCTGATCCTTGAGTTCCAGGCAAGAGAAGTCCTGAAGGGTTTGAGGTGTGCTG
>JAQQSW010004787.1:0-14358 GCA_028646575.1 Pseudocheirus occidentalis | reverse complement strand
TGGTTTCTTTATTTTTAATTTAGAACAGAAATAAATAACAATCATCTCATAGGTCAGGACAAGATTTCCCCCCACTACTAGCCCCCTGATTTGAATCTGTAGAAACCCCTCAAGGTCCAGCTTGTATGGCTTTTCTTCTCTTGCTCATATACCTGCCAGAATAGCTCCTTCAAAATATTCACATAGCTCTTTGTTTAGATTTCTTTTCAGTTGTTTCATTCTACTCTTTCTTACACCTATATGAGGCTCTAATTTCCCCTAGTAGAGTATTAGCTTAGTGGAAAAAAAAAGAATTCCTTATATTTGCTCTTTATATCACTATTGACGATCAGTGTCTTGAACATTTATGGAATCAGGGAAATAAGGATTGGTACCTGTTCTGCAAACTAGATTAGATAATTGTCTTCAATATAACACCAATCAAGAGCACATTTTATATGGTGTATGGATGTAATGGAATACTATTGTGCTATAAAAAATGACAAGTAGGATGATTTTAGAAAAAAAAAAAACACTGGACAGACTTACATGAGCTGATGCAAAGTGAAGTGAATAGAACCAGGAGATCAGGAAGATGATTCCTCCTGATTTCAAGTCCTATGCTCTCTCCACTGCACCACTTAGCTGCTGTAAAGTGAATAAATATAACTAGCTATTTCTATTTGTATCCTCAATGCTTAGCTAGGTATACAGTGGCAGGCCTGGAGTCAGGAAGACTCATCTTCCTGAATTCAAATCCAGTCCCAGAGACTTACTATTAAGTGGTCCTGGGCAAGTCACTTAACTCTGTTTACCTTAGTTTCCTCATTTGTAAAATGAACTGAAGAAGGAAGTGGCAAACTACTCCTGTATCTTTCCCAAGAAAATCACAAATAAAGAGTCAAATGTAGCTAAACCACAAAAATAGCCTCATTGCTTAATACGGTGCCTGAAACATAATAGGTGCTTATTAAATATGTATTGTCTGTCTAATAAATATCCTCTGCATCAAATTGAATTAAAAATAGATTGTAGAGAAGTATTCTTTTAGAATTTAGAAAGATAGCTTGTGGAGATCATCTGCTATTTTCTAAAGACAAGATTATAATCTAATTTTATTCATAGTAATTTCTATTTACAATATAATATGCACTAACAATTGACCATGCTGGGGGAGTCAGTGCTCATGTTCCATTGTCAGAGTATCTTCCCCCGCCCCAAACATTGCTGAATAATGGTACTCACACCCTTGCTCTCCAGTTCTCCTTTATTTCAAGATTCATAAGGACCACTTAGAATAAAATCTGTTCATTTTTTCCCATTTCAGTAAATTTGCCAATTTTTCATTTATTATACCTTTCTCAGGAGGGTGACATTTTTAGGTAACAAGATTTGGTAGAATATTCAGTCCATCAAGAAACTGTCCCTAAATTGCACTATAGTATGGGTTACTTCTGGTAAAATCTCCTATAGTGTGGCAGAATGGTCACTAAGGGTAGAGTCAGGAGACTGTTCATATATGACATTTGTTTCTGTTGTAACAAAGGAAAATGGCAATTTAACTGAGCTTTAGTTATTTCATCTGCAAAATGGGAATAATAATATTTACTCTTTATATCCCCACAGCGTTGGTGTGAGAAAAATGCTTTGTAAATTTTAAGACTATATAAAAATGAGAGTTATTATGTTAAATGGATGGAACCTTTAGACCTCAGCAATTTCCCTGCCCTCATCTCTATATTTCCACCTCTTTCTTTTGATGGGTGTGTAGCACCCTTATTCACAAAATATAGAGCTCATATGAATAATGGAAACAATGATGTGGGAATGAGGTCTTGGAATTATCTGTGAATGTTAATGTTTTGCCAATCTCACTTTTTATTGGAGCTTCCAATGAGGCATTACAATGACTGGTTTAAGTTTCAACTTCTTTTAATATTCTTGACCTTAGGAAATGATAAGGATTCAGACAATATGGGAAAGTAGTGGGAGCAGGATAGGGCGGGGACTTGAATATTTTACAAACAGGATTATCAGACCTAGAGTAATCAAAAGCTGACAGTGATTGATTTCTGAGAGTGGAGATGAGGAAAAATATGTCAAATATATTTAAATAACAAGCAATATTCATATGGAAAATATTGTGTATGGGAACATTTAAGAGGGTTCCAAAATAGTTTATTTAATGTTTTAGGATCCTAGGTTTGGAGCTGGAAGTAATTTTAAAGACCATTATTCAAACCTCCTCCTTTTTAAAGATGAGGAAATTGAGACCCATAGCTGTTAAATGACTTGTCCAAGATCATGCAGCTAGCAAAGAATCAGAGATGGGAGTTGAACCCAGATCCTCCAGCTCCAGAATTAGGGTTCTTGCCCTTGTACTATGCTTCCTGATTTAAAATACCTGCTAGTACTAGGAATAATACTGCATCTTGTTTATCTCCTCAGGACATGAAGGAGACCCCTGCTTGAGGTCATCAGACTGCATGGAAGGGTTTTGTTGTGCTCGTCACTTCTGGACCAAGATTTGCAAACCAGTGCTACATCAGGGTGAGGTGTGCACCAAGCAGCGTAAGAAGGGCTCTCATGGTTTGGAGATCTTCCAGCGGTGTGACTGTGCCAAAGGCCTGTCTTGCAAAGTATGGAAAGATGCCACCTACTCCTCCAAAGCCAGACTCCATGTGTGTCAGAAAATATGACACGAGATGAGGAAAACATCCCTGGTAGACTGTGAATTTGTGTATTTAATGCATTATGGCATGGTGGAAAAGAAGGGTAGTAATGAAGCAAGAGGGCTCAAAGGAGGATTGTGATAAGAGTACAGATCACCAAAAAGGGAGAAGAAACAAACCAACCGCTAAAGTCCCCCAAAGTGGTTTGGAATGGTTGGCCAACGCCCAATGCTGGAGTGTTTCCATTATGCAAACTTGTTTATGTAAATAATGTAAACATTTGTGAAAATGCTATTAAAAAAAGCATGAAGTGGAAATTACTGACATTTATCATGTGTCTTCCCATGAATTTAGGTTGTGCCAGAGGACAGGTTTCCATGAGGGTGATAATGGCTATTAAAACAGTGGACAAATTGAATTTCTGTATGAAGCCAGATTTGAATGAAATACCATTGTTGAAGTCCACTTTGGCATCATGCTAGATGCTGGGAAATGTCAAGAGCTAGAGAAATGGTATAAAATGCAGGCAGTGCCTGAATTGCATTCATAATCTAGTGTCCATAATTTCATTTAAAATGTTTTATGTGGTCAGATGGAAGGGAGTTTATTCCAAAGATAGATATTAAAATGCTAATTGACACTTTCAAAATGGCAAAACTTCTTTCTTCTTCACACAGTGTGGGAGGTAGCAAGATTAGCAGAAAATTGCTCTTTTTAAAGTTTTCACCTTCTCTAATTTTCCAGAGACTTAGACCAATACAAATATTCACTGGCAAAAAACTGAAGTTATGCAAAATAGTACAGGTAAAATTGAAAGGGAAACCAATTCTGCCTTCAGTACCTCAAATTAATTTATACAGTTTCATAGTCTCTAAAAGCTTTAACTCAATTCATTTATCTCCCCAAAACAACCCTTTAATCACATACTTTACACTTCTAATGGAAAGAAGTGGAAAAGTTTTGCTTATTTTTACATGATATCAAAGCCTGTAGGGGAAGAGGGAAAATATTCAGACAAATAATGAGCTGTTTAACATAATTTGTGAGTCATTAACTGAATTTTCATCTTTTAGCACAAACATTAGACTTTATGAAGATATGGCCTATGTGAAAGTAGGACACTGGAGTCTTACTAGTGCTTCTGCAGATTGTATCAAGTCTTCTTACGCTGCAAAGCCAGTTCAACGAAATCTATAATCACTTAGAAGCATTTGGACTAACTATCCACACAGAATAACCAAGTGGATGAAGAATGCAAATTTTTCATGCTATTTCCCAGGGAATAGAATTTATTATAAGTAGAAGGAGAGGCATCATGGGCCCCTCCCAAATGGTTTAGCTGCTGAGGTTCCTAAGGGATCTTAATTCAAGATAGTGACATGTCAAAAACAAAAAACAAAGGACAGTTTCAGAATTACATTGTAGTGCAAAATGCAACTTTCTTGATATGTCAGATATCAGCATTATCATTTCTTTGTGAACTTTTTTCTCTAGCAATTTATATCATTAAGTAAGTAGTCTGTGCTTTTTATTCCCCATGGAGATGGAAGGGGAAAAAAAAACAAACACAAAACTCTACTACATTATTAATCTACTGATGTTCCTATTTCTGAAATCTCTAAGGTTATGTTCTCCCTGTTTTAGGATTTCATTCTAAACATTGTTAGAGTACAAAGAGAAGGAAGAAAATGCTTTAAAATACAGCTTTTCACTTTCCACAGTCACCTTCTTATTATTTCTCTCTGAACTGTCTGATTCCCACCTGTTGACTCAAACTCAATTTTTTTTTCACTAGATGTTGAAACTGAGCCTGCATATCAGTTGGAAATCTGAGCTCCCACCCACACTTAAATAGAATGATTAAGATTTACAAATGTTCCCCACATGCCTGATAAAAAAAGTTATAGACTATTTGCCAATCTATGTAAGTAAGATTTCGGGTGTGTACAAATAGGCTTTTGTGAGTTTGGAGAAGTGAAAAAATGCAGCATTTCTATGAAACATTTCCTATGCATCAATTACATTTATATGCTGGCTTCTGCATGATTTCCCTTGTGTCTGCTCTACCCTAACCCTTCAAAAATGATTATTTGAAGTAATTTATTTACAGGGAATGTTTAATGAGATGTATTTTCTTATAGAGATATTTCTTACAGAAAGCTTTGTAGCAGAATATATTTGCAGCCTGTTGACTTTGTAATTTAGGGGAAATGTATAAATAAGATTAATTATATTAAATTTCTCTTTTTCAAATACCATATTCACATTTACATGTGTTTTAATTAAAGAAAGAGCTTTCACTGAATCTTGGAGTTGGTTGGGACATTGGAGGTCATCTACTGTAACTTCTTGCTCAGACACAGATGTCCCATACATCGTGTTTGCTGTGATGGCCATAAGTTCTCCACTTCAATGACCATGATAACCAAGAATTCATTATCCTCTGAAGCTATGCATTCTACTGTTGGACAGAGGCCAGTGGCAATGACCTCCTCATTGTCCTAAACTAAAATGTGTCTCCCTCTGGTTTCTTTCCTTTGGTGTTCTCTTTGGCTCATTCAAGAAGCAAGAGAAAAGTCTGATGACTTCTGTGTGGCAATCTGACAGGTATTTGAAGACAACTTTAATCTTTTCTTCTCTAGGATAAATTTTAACAAATTGGAAAGGTGTGTTGACACACTTATGGGTTTTATTGTATAATCCTTGCCATGCAAAGGAGATTGAGGGGGGTCACATTGTGTCAAGAAAGTTGTTACTTCATAAAATGACAAGGGAAGATTTGACTGGAGGTAGAAAAATTAGCTTTGATGGAGCTAGGTGAACAAACTGACAGCAGGAGAATCAGCTGACAAGAGAGCTTTAGTGAACCATTTCCTCATTGGCTAGAGAAATGCTAATGATTTTCATTGGAGGACATTCGAATTACGCTTTACAGCTAGCTATATTGAGAAAGGTCCATGAGAGACAGCATTATGTAAAACAAGGAGTACTAGCCTCAGAATCAGGAAGACCTGATCATGGTAATTTACATTTGTGTGAAGAGAATGGATTCTTAGGAGAAGAATTCAATGAGGGATATTGACTATACTAGTTATATGACTATGAGAGTAAGTCACTTTGCTACTAAGTGTCCCATGAGTTACCGATCTCCACGGATGGAGGGAGTTTCCACACTAAAATTTCCATATACTGATGAATTACAGGTACATATTATTTATACTCCTATCCCCATTGATAAATGCCCTTTGGTTTTTATATGGTTGTCACAGATGATTCTATTTACTTAGGCTGGTTTCCTCCAGGCCTTAGTTCATCGGAATGCTAACTATGCATTCTCTTTTATATGAGTAGTAACAAACCTTCTTAGCCTCCATTTCTCACCAAAAATGAAAGATACCATCAAAGAGGGTAGCAGTCAGAGTCTTACATGGCCTCCAGCATTAATGAAATTTATGTACCAATCCTTACTCTGATATTACTTCCTTGGATAGAAGAAGAAGAAGAAGAAGAAGAAGAAGAAGAAGAAGAAGAAGAAGAAGAAGAGGAAGAAGAAGAGGAAGAAGAAGAAGAAGAAGAGGAAGAAGAAGGAGAAGAAGAAGATGATGATGATGATGATGATAATGATAATGATAATGATAATGATGATTTGTAAGAAGAGAATTAGGAGAAGAAATCAACATCATGATATAGTAGAAAGAGCACTGGTTCAAGAGTCAAAGAATCTGGGCTCAAATTCTATCTCTGTTGCTTAATACTTGTATCATCTTGGGCACATCATCCAACTTCTCTGCTTCTCAATTTTCTCATCTGTGAAATGATAGGGTTTTATTATACATCCTCTGATATCCCATCCAACACGGAATCTATTTATTCTCTTGTCATTTGAAGGATCAATGCAAAAAAAATGTGCAAGACAGGGTAAGAGCTTTTCTCTTCCAGTGGGCTTGGATTTTAAACAAAGCAGACAAAAGAAGGATTTCTCCTTAGGAGAATACTGAGTGGATTACCCAGAATTAAAAAAAGCATGTAATTATGAATTTCCATTTATTGGTCTCATATCAACTTGCTTTATAGACCAGGAAAGATTCCAAAAAGAAATAAAAGGGTCAAGAAATACATGAAAAATTATGATGTATAATATGTAGTAACAATATTGATTAATGTATCTAGAACACTTTAATGTCTAAAAGGTACTTTTCTCATGGCACCCTGTGAAGATGGCATTATTATCTCCATTTTTGGCAAAAGGAAACTAGAGTTCAGAACCAATGACAAGGCAATAATTCAAAACAAGTTCTCTTGAAATCTGAGTATAGGAGTAAAAGGGGGTCCCCCACCAAAAGAAGTGGAGTAAGGTAAAAGGACAAACAAGCTAGGTGGGGATGAGAGAGTGGTGGAGGAAATGAGAAGGGGAAAGATAAGAACTCACTGACTGACATGGGGAGCAAGGGAGAGTTGGCAGGTGTTTTACACATAAGGTGAGTTACAATGGAAAAACTTCAAGATGAGAATGAGTTTAAATTTGATACAGATGGCAATGGGGAGCCAAAGGAAGTTTATAAGAATGAGAATGATAGAGGTACAGCAGTGGGGATGGGAAATTATTTTAGCAGAAATGTTGCTCAGACAAGGGTTGCCAATGACATCAAACAAATGAATGACACTGAGAGGGTAATTTGCCAAACTTGGTTTTCTCAAATTCTTGTCTTACGTGTCAGAAACTAATTGGGAATTCTAGAGGAATATAAGTATGATCGTGATTGAACAATTTCTCCAAGAAATCCACTTGCCATCCTGCCTCTCACACATATGTCATGAATTCTGGCTGCGCACAATTTTTTTAAACTTGCTGGGGGTCAGCATTTCTGCAAGATGCCACAGAGTTGTTTTATTGGATCCTCACCTTCTCATTCCCCTGCACCTGTTACTCCAGTCATTATACATTTAATGGCTGGTCAGCCTCAAAGGGATATGAACAGATGGAGGATGTCAGACTAGCTAGGGTTTTTTTTAATGTCTTCAGCTATTGCTTATAGACCTAAGAAAGTGTGAACCAGGTTTCTAGGTTCTTTTTTCTTACCTTACTTTTTGCTTCTCCCAGTTGTCTTCTTGTCTATGTGAAATAGTCACTCATTCTTTGGCCCCATTTTAAGCCATGGTTAAATCAGATTTAGATAATTGTAAATTCACAACAGTATCTTTGAGACTTGTGTAGTAATGTTCAAGCTGTTTAACACATGTCTTTTAGCTTCTCAAGCCCCAAATGTGGCAATGCTGCCTTTTATAATGCCTAAGAGGAACCTACATTGAAACTTCACTTTAAACCTTTTTTTAAGGGGATCTTGAATATTATACAGAGGTGGGGGTGGGAGGTAAACTCAAAAGTACTGGGTTGGGACCTTTAAAACCAAATGTTGGGTGTGGAGAAATGTGGGAATGCTATGCAAAAAGTCCCTTATAATCAAAGAGGTGGAGACAGCTGGAAAGCGTGTGGGATTTGTTTCTTTAATGAGTATAAAGTTTCTCCAAATTCTGTCTTAATGTTACAGAAGAGAGTTGGTATTTGTTAATTAACATTGAAAAACAAGCACAGGAAAAGCTCCCTCAATGTTAAGAAAAGGTTAGGGGAGAAGGGGGAGGTTTGCAAAAAGGAAGGAAAAGAAATGGTGATGATCAAGGGAATCCAGCGAGACTGGGAAGAGGGAAAGGAGGTAGGCACTATGTAGAATTCTTTCTTTTTTAAAGCATTTGTTTGCAGGAATGCAACATCTTGTCACTGTAGGCTTGAAATAGGCCAAGCAAAAGGAGCATTTTCAGAAGGGAGTAGGGTTCAGTTAAAACTAATTGGTCTTAAGGAAATCCCAGAGAAATACACCCTTATTGGTACTGAGGAAATTCAGTCAAAATTCTGGCTCAATTTGGCCCCATCTTCCTTTCTTGCAAGCATCTTCAGAAAATTAGGGTGCTAACCTTCCTTATGCAATGTGTCTCTACAGAGTGCCAATTCCACTGGATAAAAATAATATTAATTACAATAACAAAAGTTTTCAATTTGACTGTTCAATTTAAAAGTGCTCTCACATACATTATTTTATTTTTTTCCCCCATCAATAACTTTTGCTGTCAGAAGGTTCAATACTCAGGTAAGCAGATCATAGGAAGGGTAAGTGATTTGCTTAAAAAATTAGATGGCTAAATAAGAATCTAAGTCTCTCCATCTGCAGAACTCTTTCCATTAAGCTATATTATATCAAGTAGTTCCATTATACTTTGGAAGCTGATATAGCTTCTAATCCAGAATCTTCTGTTTACCTGCTATGTGATCTAAGGTTAGTGACTTTATCCCATGGGCCCTCCATTTTGTCATTTGTAAAATAAAGAGATTAGATTAGTTGCTTTCTAAGGTCAGCCAGCTCTAATAGTCTACTCCATTGTATAGACTCTTCTGCCCATTCTATCCTATTTTATTCTGTTACTTCCTTTTCCTATGTGAATGAAGACTGGGGAAAAGGTGACTCACCCTTGATCCTTTAGCCTGAGAACAAAAGCTTTTTTAATATACTACTTTCCCATCTTTTCAAAAGGCAAACTACCTTCTTCAGCATTTGACACTAAAAATATCTGAAATATGGATGAAGAGTTTAACATTACACATGAGGAAAAGTGAGTGACAATGGACTCCTCTTGAATATTCTTCCAAATGGGATTTAGGGGAGAATATATGTCTTTTTTATATATAGTCACCACTGAAATGACTCTCAGTCCTGCATATTTCCTAAAGATGTTTTGATTGTAGGATCATAGGCTTAGAGTCAGAAGGGACTTTATAATTTATTCAGGCCAACTTTCTCATTTTATAAACTAGGGCACTGAGACCCAAGAGTTGAAATGACATACCCAGGGTCTTACAAGATGTAAATGGCAGAGCAAGGATATGCACCCCATTCTTATGATTTCTGATCCAACATTCTTTCCACTATACTCCAGAGTCCAGAAGTTACAGGGTCATTTAATTAATTTTTCACTTAGAAAATAAAGCTGTAGTTTTAGAAGATTATCAGAATAGAAGCAGAATTAAAATCCATTTATTATAGCCCCTTCATTTTACTGATTAAAAATAGATGAGGTCTAGAGAGGTTAAGGCATAAGTGAGGTAGAGTATTGAAGCAAGACCCTGTAGACTTAAAATTAACACTCTACCATTCTAGACAAACGGTTTTCCTTTTATTTAATCCAAGAATCAGATTAATTGCAATAATCAGAGGATAAATGATTACATTTAACCTGCCCTCAGTAAACGGAGTCAGGAAAGAGGGAGGGGGAAAGGATTGTTGTATACACTATTTGATAATGGCAGTCAATTTTGATGAACTTTTTCTTTTTTAAAAGAAACAGTTAAATGGAGGGAGAGATATTGGGGCTATAATTTTAAAAAACAAACAATTGAATATGAGCTACATATTCTATTCATTAACTAATTCTGCTATTATGAAGCTAGTTTTCGAAGTATACCACACCTTAGTTGCCAGACACCTGTATACAGTCTATCCTATACAAATAGAAGTGATGTCTATCCCTACTCATTGCTTCTTAAAGATAGAGACCTAGACTAGGAAACTGACTTGTCAGGGTCACAGTGGTTCAGCCAACACTAAAACTAATATACTGCAAATTCACACCTGTGCTCTCACCCCTGGGTCAGGCTCCCCCCTTTACAACTTTATAAGCTTACCATGTTTCTCATTAGTTTGGGAAGTGTAGCCTAGGAAACTCTGCAGCTTCAGTGAGATGGTGGGTTCTCATTGTGACCCATAAACTGAGAACTTAAAAAAGCACACAGAGAAAAACAGAGTTTTAGAAGGGTTTTGTTTTATTTGCTTCTTTTTCAATTTGGATAAGTAATGTTACTTTTCGGGGATATGGAAAAACATTTTGAGAAGCGAATGTGGCATTTTCTCCTTCAAGTGGAAAAAATAAGAAAAAGTGTGTAAGTGGGTGAAGACCAATTAAGGAAAATGAGGTTGTTACTGAGCTAGAGACAAACTGGTAAAGGACTCAGGTAAATAGAAATATCTTTTGGATGAAGCAATGAATGAAACAATCCTTTGGGATGGATTTCAGTGAAAGGACACAGAATGAAAAGAGCTTTAACACATCCCCTTTGTTTCACCGATCACCTTCCTGTAGTGCTAGAGCTGGTAGGGATGAAGAGGCTGTTCAGTCAACCCCTTTTACTTTTACAATGTAGCAACTAAGACCCAGAAAGGTTGGGTGATTTGCCCAAAGTCACACTGGTAGTGAGAGAGGCAGGATTTGAAGATAGGTAAGTCCTCTGACTCCAGATTCAGTGATCTCAGCTTCAGAACACTGTCACTTGGCTTGGACACTCTTTCTCCTCATATATACACAAACTTATAAATGCCCAGGAATGCCCAGATTCTAATTCAGTAACCTCATCAGCAATGCTACAGTGGAAAGTGAAATAGCTAAGGTATTGGGGAGCCTCAGTTTGGATGCTCTCTTCAATGTTTGCTGGATGTGTGAATCTGGGAAGCTCAGTTGCACAATGGTTAGAGCACTGGACCTAGAGTCAGGAAGATCTGAGTTCATATCTAGTCTCAAATACTGTCACTTACCTTCTGTCTGCCTTTCTTCTGTCATCTGTAAAATGGGTATAATGATAGCAACCACCTTCTAGGGTTGTGGTGAAGCTCAAATGAGCTATTTTCTATAAGCGTTTTGAAGACTTTAAACTTCTATATAAATGTTAGCTATTATTATTATTCAGGAAAATCATTTTTGCCTCTCTGGTTCTCAGTTTCTTCATCTGACAAAATAAGGGATTAGACTTGATGGACTATAGTTTCCTTCCAACTCAAAATCATCATCGTTGTTCACATTTCTATACTTTAGACAATATTTTATTTCATCCTAGCAACAATCCTGAGAATTGGTTACCATAATTTTCATTTTACAGATGAATCAACTGAGGCTCACAGGTTAATTGATATGTTCATGAGCACACATCTGATAGGTGTTGGTGTAGTGATTTGAACCAGGCTTCATCTAGACCTCTCTCTGCTATGCCCTGATGCATCCCGCAGCATCTCCTCCTTTCTTTTCTTCTTCCTTCCCTCCCTCTGTCTTGTTTTTTGTTCCCTCTCCCCTTTCTGACCCATCAACACATCCATAAACTGTAGCAGCTAGTTCAGGAATACTGTATGACCTCTATAGCTTATGGTCCAGATTGTGAAATTTACTCCAGAGCTGGGATTAGGCGGTATAACAGTCAGTTATTATGAAGTATTAAAACCAGATGTGTTATTTTAATTAGAGTAATGGGGGTTCTTAATCAGGGAAAGTGCACTTATAAAGCCTGCATATATCATCATGAACATGAAAAAAATCAACAAAGAATTACAAAGCCATTATTTTCAAACAGCCTTGAATTTTCCCTGTAGAAATATTTCTTTTCCATTAACATATACTTGTAACTCTTTTCCAAAATTTCTCCAAGGTCGTTGTATTCTTTTCAATGGGGGGGGGGGTAGCATAGGAACCTTACACACATGCATACAAAAGATTTTTAGAAATAAACATGATAAAAGATCACTACTACTCCTCCCTTTGGAACTACTAACCACACAAGACTTGTAAGAAATGCAAGCAAAATTTAATTAGGGATGGGTGAATGAATCAATCTGGCCCATTATGAAGTGCCACACATTTAGCTCAACTCCCTCCAGTTACTTAAATAACCCAAGCCCCATAGTTTATCCTTTCTACCACCCAGCGACTTGGCATTCACATGTATATCCCTGGAGACATGTGAGTGGTTGGCAACTGAAAGTTATTTTCACCTCTGTTTCCCCTATTTATCTAGGTATTTTTGGTGTTGATCCTGTCTTCCAGACGAGATTTAATTTCCATGGAGGTACCAATACAATTTACAGCTACCCACCTTGTGTTATTCCCCAAGCAACCTATAGATACCTGGCTTAGGTTTCTCTTTAGCTCAGCCCTCATTTAGTCTATTCTAATCCAGTTTTATAGCCTTATTTTACACTATTCCTCTTCACACACTCTATGTACCACCACCAGCCTGAAAAAATAGGATGTATAGCTATTTCTGATTGTCCTATCCTATCTTATCTTTGTGCTTTCATATTGCCAAAACATTATGCCTTGAAAATACTCCCTCCTTTCTACCTGCTGAAATCTTTCTTTTTCCTTAAGCCTGAGTATAGGTCTCACTTTCTCCATGAAGCCTTTCAGTGTTGCCTCAACTAAAAGAAGGGGGGTTATGTAGGAAAAAAATGTTTACTTTGGAGATCTAGGTGTAATAGATAGAAGGAATGGGAGGCATTTATCTTAGAAAAGAACTGTTTCAGGGGAAATGTGCCATTTGTCTTTAAGTTTTTGAAGGGCTATCATGGGAAAGAGATATTACCAGGGGTGGGGAACCTGCCTCCTTGAGGCCACATGTGGCCCTCTGGGTCCTCAAGTGCAGTACTTTGACTGAATCCAAACTTCACAGAACAAATCCCCTTAATAAAAGAATTTATTCTGTAAAACTTAGACTCAATCAAAAGGTCACACACAAGAACCCAGAAGATCACATATGACCTCAAGGTTGCAGGTTCCCTACCCTTCGATTAGACTCATTCTGTTGTACTCCCAAGGTCGAATCTGGAACAATAGGTAGTACTTGCAATAGATCCAATTTAGGTTTCATATCAGAGAGCAGGATTAAGATGGTAAAGTGAGAATTTTTTTGCCAAGTTCCCCCAACACATCCCTCTAAACAACATTAAAAACTACATCAAACCAAATTCTGATTAGGATAATAAAAAATCACAGTGAATAATTTTTGTAGAGCAAGACAGATTATGAGTAGAGAACTTATAGACCCTGGGTTGAGGGCTGGCCAAAAGCTGTGTATAGCAGAAATGGCACTGGGAGCACCCAGCACACAGTGACAGGAAGGGGACAAAAAAGTGGGTCAGAAAGATATTTCACCCTGTGAACAAGAACTGAATCATTTGTAGTTTGACAGCTCACTTAGTCCCCAGTTCTAAATTGTAGATAGTTCCAAGGCAGAGAGGAAAAACTACTATTTTGAGGAAACAGGGGTCTACATATGTAAACACTAGAGCAAAGATGAGGAGGGCAGTTGACTAGACCTTTCTCCTTTGAGACATTAATTTGGCAGTACTAAAAACTTTCAGGTGCCCTCTTTCAGGTGCCCTCTGAGCTATAAAAGCAGTAGAAGCTCATAAAAGGCCGATTCTAAGGTCACCCCTTCCTCAGAGATCTCCAAAATCCTATTCTAACATTAAGTTCAAAGTAAAAAAACACGTTAGAAAAATGAGTAAATTACAATAAAAAACCTGACCATAAAAAGTATTATAGTGAAACAGAAACTTAAGACACAAACTTAGAAGACAATGACATGAAAATATCTACAACTAAAGCCTCAGAGGAAAAAAATGCAGATTTGACATGAGACCAACAAGAATTTCTAGAAGAGCTGAAAAAAGACATTTTAAAAGTGCCAAAAAGATTTTAAAAATCAGATAACAGTGACAGAGGAAAAATGGGGAAAGAAATTAGAGCAATACAAGAAAAATATGAAAAGAAAATTAGCAGCTTGATAAAAGAGGCATAGAAAAATACTAAAGAAAATAACTCCTTCAAAATCAGAATT
>JAQQSW010004786.1:0-14359 GCA_028646575.1 Pseudocheirus occidentalis | reverse complement strand
CAGGAGCCACCAGGAGAACATTCCCAATTCTGTCTCTCTGCCTCTAGAATTCTTCTTATCTACACACACTGGCTTCCTGTCTCAGCCAATCCCCTTCTGCCACATCAACAGAGGAGTTCATGCCCTCTCAACAAGGGACAGAGCTCACACCTTCCATACTTAGCCCTAAGTTACTAAGTGCTGAGTATCTGCTAAATTGCTTGCTGTTACACATGGTGCAAGCTCTCATCACCCCATGTCTGGACTGTTGCAGTAGCTATTGGGGTGGGGGGAGTCTGCCTGCCCCAAGTCTCTTCCTTCTCACTAATCCGTCCTTCATTCAGCTACCACAGTGATTTTCCTCAGCCTTGGTGGGGGGGGCGTGTCATCCCCCTACTCAACACACTCCAGTGCTTCTCCTTCCCTCCAGGACCAAATGCAAAATGTGTTGTTTGGCATTCAAAGCCCTTCCTGAGCTTTCCAGTATTCCTATGCCTTCTGCCTGCCCAAGTCCTCTCTGATGCAGTAACATTGGCCTCCCAGTTATTCCATGAATATGACTCTGTCTCTCACATCGAAGGACTTTCTCTGGTTGTCTCCCAGCCTGGAAATCTCTGCCTCTTTGTTCTGCCCATTGCCCTCCCTGGCTTCTTAGGGAAGCCTCTTTCAGCACCTCCTAGTTCCAGTGCTTTCCTTCTTGATTATCTCCTATTTTCCTGCATGTGGCTCGCCTTGTGTAGAGTTGTTGGTGTGTTTTCTCCCCATTAGATTGTAAGCTCTTTGAGGACAAGGACTGTCTTTTGTCACTTTTTATATCCCTAGCACTTAGCACAGTGCCTGTCATGTGGTTGGTCTTTAATTAATGTTTGATTGTATGAACAAAGACACAGTTAAATATTTCAACAACGCATCACTCATCAGAAAGCTCAAACCAGAATCACATCTAGCCAGATAAGGTAGCTGCAGCTTCTCTGCAGACGCTGGAATCAGCTTCCTCATCTGCTTTCTGGAGAATTCTTCTTGGTGCATTTTTTTTCTGTGTTTTTTTCCTTCGACCTCAGAAATGACAGTAACTCTCTCAAACTCTCAGGGAAGAAATTCCCTCAGTCTTTGTCTCCCACTGGCTGCTTTCTTTTGGACCGGACCCAACATGGCCCCGGGAGACTGGGTGTCCTTTGAGATGTCATCAGCCTGGGCAGTCATCCGTCACCAGTCCCCTCTTTGCCTTGTGACTGCAGGGTGGAGCCAAAACCTCCTCCCTACACCTCCACTGCTCAATAAGGGCCCCAAGACAGCCCTCTCTCCCTTTCCAAGGGGCTGTACTCCTTGGACTGGACTGGATCATGCCACCATGCTAGCACCTCTTGCCCCCGCTTTGTGAGAGTCCTCCCTGTTAGACCATAAGCTCCTTGAGGGCAGGGGTGATTCTTCTTGTATTTGTGTGCCCAGCCCTGAGAACAGTGTCTGGTACAGAGTCTTTCAGTGCAAATGCACACGTTTCTCTACACCTCTTCGGTAAGAAGAATATCATGACTTTCATTACTTGGTGGATTAAAATGACATGGAAAGACGCTTGCATGTTTCAGTTGATTTTGGTCCTATTGATGTAGGCATTCCCTTCAACAATGTGGACTGCAGCATGGGCAATCAGAAATCTGTATAATTATAGTTTTAGTATTTAGATGTTTAGATGAAGAAAATGCATTTGTGTCTGTACCTGTGACTTCACAGGTATGGGGATTTCCAGGGTAGAAGTTTCCTTCACCAGTGCAGACCTGTAGCTTTTCTGAGACTTGGTCTTAAGGGAGTTGCTTGGTGCTGAGGCTTTGCCCACTCTTCGTCTGAAGTAGGGACTGAACCCAGGACATCTAGACTCTGAGGCCAGCCAGTTGTCCACTTTATGACACGCTACCTGAGTGTTCCTACAAACACCATATGTGTGTATGCATATATTATACACACATATGCACACGTGTGTATACAAACATACGTGTGTGTTTCCCTTCAAAATAATTTCATTTCAAAGGATGCAGCTTATATTTGGGTTTGAACAATACAAAACGACTTTTTCTTCTCTTTTTATTTCATTTGTAAAGATGCAGTGTGCTAAGCCACCAAGGTTTCTCAGCCTGGAGAATGGGTCCACTCCTCATCCTCTCCCATGGCTCCCTCAAACTTAGGCTACGTCTATGGGCAGGAAAAGCCCTTGACCTTGTCATCCCTCATAGGTTGCCCCATGGAACACAAGCCCTGCTTAGGTCCTTCCATAATCTTTGGAACCTCTGGAAGTTTAGTGACTGCACTACAACTCTAAAAGGCTGCTTATTAGATTACTAACTAAGACAGAACATGCCAGACATAGTCAATATGCAAGCTGGCTTTTGGCCAGACCTTTCTAGGCATTTAGCCTCTGAGTTGACTGGGTGGTTTCCCATCTTCCATCACCGGCACTACACCTCCAAGAGAATGCTGGAATTGAGAACAGGAGAGGGGCGAGGGGGTGTTGTTTTTCAGCTTCACCCATTTGTACCTGGCTATCCTGTCCTGTCTCTCCAGCAGGCCTCGGGGTTTTTATTGGTAGCAGAAGAGTCAATGAATTAGGAATCTGAGGACCTGGGGCTAATGATGGATGGGCCCTACCATCACCTTCTCTCAGCCTGTTTCCTGTAAAATGAGGGGGGCTGAACCTTAAAATCTCCTCTAGCCCTATAGGCCCTCTTGGGATTCTCACAATGACCCTGTGAAGTTGGGGCTACTGATCTCATTCTCCTTTGGTACTTGAGGAAGCCAGGACTCCTAGAGATTTGGTAATTGGCTCAGAGTCTCAGAGTCAATATGTAAGTTGGGCAGCCCTCACTCTGCCAAAGCCATGCTGCCAATGGTGACCCCAGTGGTCCTGCTACTGAGGACCTTATTAACAGAGAAGTTCTTAATGGAGGGGTATGATGCCACAGAGGGGTATGATGCCACAGAGATTTGTATACTTGTATTATTTCAATGTCAGGCAGAAAAAATTGGTGAGAGGGAGGAGGGAAGTATCAGCGGATAAAAGATGGGAAGGAGAGCCAGCCTGGTGTTGTAGCTGGTGGGATGGACTTCAAGTCCTGGGTTCTAATCCTGCCTTAGACACCTCCTAGTGTGTGGTGACAGGCAAGTCATTTGCTCTTTCTTAGGCTCTTTTCCTCATGTATTAATAGCACTGGCCTCACAGGGTCATCCAAAGGAGTGATCGGCTCTCTGTGTGTGAGCTGTTGCTAAATCGAAACAGCCTGGATATTTCATCTTCCACTGAATGCTCTTAATTGGCTAGTTAGATGTTTTTAGTTAGTTATTCTTAATAAGCCACAGAATATGAGCCCCAAAGAAATATGTGTATGATGGCATACCACCCCAGACATTTGTAACTGTCCAGTGCTTAAGTCGAATCTCAGGCTGGTTTGAAATGAAGATTATGTAAATATGTTTGTAGAGCTCATTAAATAAAAGAAGCTCTTAATAGAGCATCATATTAATGAGCATCTTTGGAGCCAGAGAATTGCGTGCTTTTGATGTTAGACTATTATGCTGGTTTTTAAGAGACATTTTAATGGATCTGTCATTGCAAGCTTGGCCTTTGAAGGTGAATGTAGCCAGTAATGGAAATGTATTTGGGGTGGTCTTTAAGAACTGAGACCAGTTATGTAGATGGACCCCTGGTGAATACACTGATGATCTGTCTTTAGTTAGGTTATGGTCTAGTTAATTCAGAGAATGAAAGAAATGGAAAAAAACAACAGATTAATCCAGGAGAAAGCGGATCTTGTTTAAAGGAAGATAAACTCCGCGTTCTTTGGGATGTCTGCACCTCTCTCCCTCCAAATGGCATCAGAACTTGGAAAGGGGAAGATTTGCATTTGGATCCAGCCTCAGCCTTGCACTAGCCACGGGACGCTGGGCAAGGCCCTCAGCCTCTGTTTGCCTCAGTTTACTTATCTGTAAAATGGGGATAACAGACCCCCACTCAGGATTGTTGTGAGTGGAATGAGATCACATGTAAAATGCTTTGTGCCCCTGAGAATCTTCCATCAGTGCCAGTCGTCATCATTCCTCTTTGTTTTGTTTTAGAAGATGCCCTGAGTGTCAGCACTGTCTGTATGGTTGGTGGCAGCAAAATCAGATGATATATATTGTTGGTGTTCAGCTTCCTGCTACTTCTGTTAGGCTCATTGAAATCCACTGATGAGCATTTATTAAGTTTTCCCTAAATGCCAGACACTGCTCTTACTGCTGAGGAGATGAATTCAGATGAGAAGCCGATCTTGCCCTCTGGATGCTTGCAGTCTGCCAGGGCAGATGCCAGGCTTGTGCAGCGCTCCTCTGGGTAGCTTCCCTAAACTACACTCATGTGCATGGACTGGGTCACCAGAAGATGTAGGTCTGCACCCTACAGTGCGTAGCTTGTGACCCTCGTTGCTGGGCTTTCTATGGACAGCAGTGAGCAGACCCAGACAGTTCCAAGTGAAGGCCTTGAGCAACAGGGCACAGGAAGGCCGGTGGTCACCAAAATCAGGGGCACAGTCTCCCACAAAGAGATGTAGCAATGGGGAAGGCTAGAATCTGATCCCATTAAATCACTTCCGTAGGTAGCCTGTGTACCACAGGACAGCAGCCCTCGCCACCGTTTCTCTCCTTGGGCCATCCTCACCCTCTTCTCTGGGTATCACAGCCCTTCCTAGTTAATTGCTCAGCAGGGCTTCCAAGGTCTACACAGCTTGACCATTAATCATCAGGGTGCTGTCTTGAATCTGGACCTGGCTCTTTTCTTGGCTGCCAGAGGGCCCTTTGCTGTGCTTGTGTTTGCCTCCCTAGAGGGGCGGGATCTCTGTTCTTTGATGGTCATGGTGTCTCCTCTTGTGGCGGTTCTGTTTCAAAGGGCTGTGGGCTGCAGGAGAGGGAAGCAGTTTTCTTTCTCCTTCCTTCCTCCCTTATCTCCCCACTCCTGCCCCCCTCTCTGGTGGTTGCTCCAGGCCTGGACTGGCTCCAACTCTCAGACTCCATCAGACTCCCTGCAGGGCTGGGGGGCTTCAGGGGATCCTTAGCTTTTAATCAGCTGCTAATCATCCCAAGCTTGGCTTTTTAACTCAGAAACATTTCCAAGTTTATGGGAGACATCAGGAATAGGGGCATTTACAGTTAAGCACCTCCTTAATACAGTAACACCTCAGTCCTTCTGTTATTTGCCTGTATGTGTATGTATGCACGTGTGTGTGCATGCATGCACATGTACACAAGACCAGTTGCCTCCCTCTATGCTAAAGTGAGTGTGTACAGAATGTGGGAGGTGAGATTTATTGCAACAAGGAAGCCCTAATGAGGAATCAGGCTTAAAGTCTTTGAGAGCTGACTGGGGGACTGAGACATTAAGTCAATCAATGACTCAGTCAGGCCACAGGCACCCTGAAGCTGGCACTATTTGCTCTGCATTGTGTTAGGCTCTGGGCAGCTAGGGCACACCATAGTGCACAGAGCAATGTGCCTGGGGTCAGGAAGACCTGAGTTCAAATCCAGCCTCCAACACTAGCTGTGTGACCCTGGATAAGTCATATGACCCTGTCTGTCTCAGTTTCCCCATCTGTAAAACAAATTGGAGAAGAAAATGGCAAGCCACTCTAGTATTTCTGCCAAGAAAACCCCAAATGGGGTCATGACTGAATTCAGTCATACATGACTGAAATGACTGAACCACAAAGTCGGTTAAGCACCACGGACACAAAAATGAAAGGGGGACCATCCTGCCTCTTTTTTATTTTTTTCACATTGTACAATAGTCTGGTTGTATAGAAGGGTTGTAACCAATGGAGTGAACAATGGGAAAAAAGAAAGAAAACCAAACATGGAAAAGAATGATAGCACGTATTACTTCTGTCTCCAGTTAAGCTCTGAATGTAGACATCTCCTTCCATCCTGAGACTTGTAGAGTTGTCTTATAACTGTGTGTTGCTGAGAAGGGTCCAGTTTATCCAAGCTGGTCATCGCACATAAGATATGTCTGTGATTGAGTACAAAATTTTTCTGGTTCTGCTCTTCTCACTTAGCATCAGTTTGTATAAACCTCTCCAGATGAATATGAAGACCATCTCCTCCCAATTTCTTATACCACAGTAGTATTCCATTATGTTCATATACTACAACTTGTTCAGCCATTCCCCAATTGAATGGAATCCCTTTAATATTCCAGTTTTTTGCCACCACAAAAAGGGCTGCAATGATTATTTTTGTACATATGGTTCTTCCTCCCACTTGTATGATCTTTTTGGGATACAACCCCAGAAGTGGTATTACTGGGTCAAAGGGGACCATCCTGCCTCTTGAGGAGCCTTCATTCTAGTGAAGACATAACATGCATGTTAGAACATGTAAATTAATGTGTAAAATACATGAAGAGGAATAAGATGTAATTTTGGGAGCAGGAAATCACAGCTGGGGGAAGGGGGTTCAAGAAAGGCTTCATGTCCAGGGTCACAGAGCTAGGAGAGTTCTGAGAGTTCTGAGTTCTGAGAGTTCTAGGTCTTGGGTTCAGGTTTTACGGATCCTGAGGGAGTCACTCCATCTGCTGTGACTCACTGACTCTCAAATTATATTCAAAATAAATACAAGACAGTTTTTTTAAGTCTCTGTAAGTCAGGAAAGACCTTGGTTCACAAGTAGAATCTAGGGGCAACTAGAAATTCTAAGCAGTTTAGATGAGGGCATTGGGAATGGAGCACATTCTGGGCACAGGGAACAGTTTGTACAAAGACATGGAGATGGGAGATGAGTATCATGTGTGGGGAACAGCAAGACCACCAGTTTTAAATTTTTTCTTAGTCTGAACTTAGCAAATATGAAATAAAATGATCATCTCCATATTCAAAGTGGAATAAAAAAAGAGGATTATACATGAAACTGAAATCTTATGTACAGCTTGATTTTAATTCTAAATTCATATATTTAAATTTAAATTATATTTAAGTGTACATCACATGCATATACTAAATTCAGTCTGAGCTTGTCTGTTTCCTCCTCTTCTCCCCTGTGCATTCTTAAGTTTGTGTCCTTTTTTTCTTCTTCAGCCTGCCTACTGCCAGCTCCCTTCTTTGACTCTTCCATCCCCAGCTGAAAACATAAGAAAACCAAATCTTTGTAGGAAATGTTACAAGCAAATAAATGGGCACATGGGTCATGTCAGGAAATAGATGCCTCATTCTGCCTTGTTGTTTGCTGTTGTTCAGTCATATCCAGCTTTTTGTGACCTCACTGGGGTTTTCTTGGCAAAGATATTGAACTGGTTTGCCACTTCCTCTCTAGCTCATTTTACAGATGAGGAAACTGAGGTGAAACAGGATGAAGTGACTTGGCCAGGGTCACACAGCTAGGAAGTGTCTGAAGTTAGACTTGAACTCAAGATGAGTCTTCCTGATTCCAAGCCACATACTTTGTGCAATTCGGCATCACCTAGTTGCTCTTTTCATTCTGCATCTTGAGTCTAAAACCTTCCTGTTAAGACATGGTAAGCAAGCTTCATTGCTGGTCGTCTGACTTGTGGCTGAGGTTACATAGATCAGTTCTGAAGCTTTGTTTTTCTTTAGTTGTTATTTTTATTGTGAACATCATCAGTTCATACAAATGTTGCCAGGTTGTTTTTGTTGTGTTTTTAAACAATGCTTTTCTTTATTTCTTAGGGAGAAGTGATCTTCTGTTACATTCATAACACCTAATTTGTTCAGATACTCCCCAATGGAGGAGTTTTCTTTCCAGTTCTTTGCAGCTGTGAAAAAAGCTGCTGTAAATATATATATTTTTCACCCGTGAGTCTTTCTCTTATAAAATCCTCGGTTTATCTTTTAAAGCCCTTCACATCTCCGTAGTCACCTGACTCAGGAGCCAGGATGGGCTGTGTCAAAGAGAGGTCAAGAAGCATGAGGGCTGAGAAAATGAAGAGATTAAAAGATCATTGGTAATTGGGGAGAGAGGAATTTCTGTTGAATGATGAGGGTGGAAAGGCAGATGGCAGAGGAAAGAAGAGAGTGAGGGGAAAGGAAATGGAAGAAGAGCTGATTTTAGATGACTTTCCCAAAGAGCTTTGCTGCTAATGGGAGGAGATGGACAGGATGTTAGGCACCAGAGATCAAGTGAAGGCTTTTTTGAAGGGTGGATGAAGTATAGCTATGCTGTAGGCAGCAGGGAGTACAACAGAGAGAAAATGAAGATGATTAAGAAAGTGGGGGTGATGGAGGGGGCATGGACATGCTGGAGAACAGGAGGTGGAAGAGGACTGATCTGTGAGCATCTTAAGGGATTTGCCTTGGCAAGGAAAAAGGCTCCTTCCTCTTCATGTGGGACATGGCTAAGGAGGAGACCTATTAAACATTTAATAAATACTTGCTGACTGCTTTTGATCTCTTTAGGGTACAGACAAAAAGGCCATTTTGGCAGGACCATTGAATATGTGAAGGCAAGTGATGCACAATCAGGATTGAACTCTCACCCCACCGTGTTGTACCTCTGGAGGTTCTAAGGTCTTTCCCTGTTCACTACGGTTGGAGTTACAGCCATCAGCCAGCGCAGAGCTGCCCAGCAAGTCTCCTTTTCACTGTCTGCTGTCCTCCCCTCCTTGGTTCAGCCCAGAGGACTGCACAGCTCCACAGAACAAATGAAACTGATCCCTTCAAAGTGGCTCTTGTCGCATTGAATGAGACAGCAGCATTGTCCCCATAGAGGGGAGGACAGGGACGTTGATTTTCCTAGGTGGCTCTTTCCCCCCAACTCTTTTGATCTGAGCCAAGTTCCCCTTCGGCTCACAGGGATTCTTGAGACTGTGATGGCTTTCTAGAAAATATGTATCTGTGAATGAACAACTGGCATGTCATTAAGCATCCTGCAATGCATTCCCTGAATCAGTCCCCATGTAGTACACAGTCCATAGTAGGATTCATTTATCACGTAGTGACTGATCTCATCAGAGTAAGTGCCCTATTAGTAGACGCTAACTCCTTCTCTTTCTGGGTGATGAGCTGGTCTGCCCTCTGATTAAGTCACAGTGTTCAAGTGTAAACTCATTCTATTTGGGATGTGCAAATAATAACATGCCTGCTCAGAAGTGTTCAGTAGAACAGAAGGGTCTACTGAAGGGAGTTTCATCTCCTGCTGCACTGAAGCCACGTGTGCCTGGATGATGAACTGATGAGGAGTGGGGAAATCCAGCAGTTCTAGCTTCTGGAAATGTCCCATTTTGGGGGGGTTCTGTTTTTTCATCGCAGATGTTCCCAGTGATGTGGTGGATACAGAGTGGTGTGGCTCTGGGATCCTGGTCAGATCTCGCCTGCTCATTTTCAGAGTGGCTCTGGGTCCCGTGGGTTGAGCGCTATACTCAGGGAAGGAGGGTCTGATGCGATGAGTCCCATGATCCTGAGCAAATCCTTCTCCATCTTTGAATCTAAATTTTTCCATCTGTAAAATGGAGTTTGTGAAAGATGACAATTGGACTTGAGCCTGGAAAGGTAGGTTGGAGTCAGATTTAGAGGAACTTTAAATGCCGAGGTGAGCCATTTGTTATTCTGGAGCACGAATTCTCAACTGCTCTGTGTGATGGAACCCTGGGCCAATTAGTCTGGTGAAGCCTAGACGCTCCTTCTTAGAACTCTATTTGCAAGTGCATAAAATGAAATACATAGGATCCTGAAGGAAACCAAGAATGGCAAAATAGTTATCAAAATGGAAACAGAGTTCACAGACTATAGGGCGTAGGGAGCCACTGCAGACTTTGCCTTAGAAAGACTGTATATTTGTTTTCCAGGGCACCAGCTGGGGGTGAAATGCTGTGAGGCATCCAAGACCAAAATATCTGTTGGATGCAGAGCTGTGAAGAAGGCATTATCTCCTCTGTGATTCTCAGCCCAGGAGGCAGTAATGAAGTCTAATGAGCACTGGCTTAGAGTCAGGAGACTGACTTGGGTGGGGAGAGGGCAGTGGCCTAACTTGGAGGGGAGGAGGAGGACAGTGGCCTGACTGGGGGGGGGGCGGAGAGGACAGTGGCCAGACTTGAGGGGAGGGGAACAGAGCAAAGAGGGCTGAGTTTGGGGTTGAAGGTCATGGGCTTAAAGTCTGGCTTTCCCTCTTCCCTGTGTGACCTTATTTAGATTCTTTCACCTCTCTAAGCCTATTTCTTTCTCTGAAATAAAAATACAGGGACTGGATTCTGGGCACCCTTTTCCGGCTCTCAGTCTGAGTAGCATTGGCTTTCCCTCCCCTCTCCTCAATTTCCTCATCTGTAGAATGAAGGGGCTGGTCTCCGAGGTCACTTCCAGATGGAGCTTTATGATTCTAGGACCAAATGGTTCATAATGGGCTTCCTGACCCCAGGACCTAAACTTCTGCCTTTGTGTCATTGACCACTGAGAGTTGGCAGTACCACTGCGGTGTAGGTAAGAATCAGGAATATTTCTTGTTTTACATGTGAGCTCCTGAGGGCAGGAGCCAGTACTGCCTTCCTTGTATCCCTAGTGCCTGGTATACAGTAGGTGCTTAATAAATGCTTATTGATTGATTATCGAGAGTTTTTTTAAACTCCTAAGATTGATCTTGTCCTTCTGCACCATGAAATAGAAAAGGTGCCTCAGTGAGATAATATGGACGAAGCCCTTTGCAGACCTTGCATCAATGGCAGTTATTAGACTGATGTGACCAACTCCACTTCTGTCTCAAGTTAATTTGAGTGAAATTAATGCCACTTCTTGCATCCAAGTGTCCTTTGGGGGAAAAAAAGAAAACATCACAATATGTTTTCCATTTTTCCTCCCTTTCTTAGCAGGAGAGTCAGTCACCACAGGGCAGACTGCTGGGGGCAGTTTGGAAAGGTGCTCCAAAGGAAGAGCCAGGGCCGAATGACAATCTTGGCTCTTTCTTGGGACAAGCTATGGGAGAATGTCATCTTTAGGCCCTTTGGTCTCATTGTATTCAAGGTGTTCACGGGGATGCACTTGGCCCTGTCTTTACTAACTTATCTCTCTCCTTGCAACCTCACGAAGCTTAATTCACCTAAGCCTAAAATTAGATGAGTTGAGACTTTTGCTGACAATCTGAAGGTTTACCATATTTGCTGAGGCATTAGGTGCACTCGGGCGTACGGTGTATAATTATCTTTATCATAAATATTGTATCCATGTATAAGATGCAAGCACTTTCCGAACCTCCACACAATAAAAAAAATACAGATCCCATAGCAGCAAAAATGTTTATCTGGAGAGGGACGCTGACAGGATTTTTAGCTCAGGATATGAGATCTCCTTGTCACATTGAGGGTCATCTCTGATTCTTCTCTTTCCCTCATATCGAGGGAGAAATCTTTCCATTTTATCAAGTGTCAAGTCAAATCCAATTCTACAAGCTTTTATTAAGCATCTACTAAATGTAAAATGGTGTGCTATGTGCTGGGGATAGAGCAATAACAGAAACTGGTCCCAACCTTCAATGAATTTGCATTTTACTGAATTTACATTTTTTCAAAAACTTTTTTTTTGAATGATCAAGTATTTATTTTTTCTCTTTCTCACTCTACTCCCACCCACTGGAAAAAAGAAACACATAGTTGAGCAAAACAAATTCCCACATTGGTCATGTCTAAAAATGAATTTGTTACTGCATTGATCAGAATTCTAAAGGATTTCAGAATTGTTCATTTTTATGATATTGTGGCTATAATAGAAGTTGTTCTCCTGGCTCTCCTTTCCCTCTGTATAAGGTCACATAAGTCTTTCCAGATTTCTCTGACAGGTATCTTTTTTGGGGCGACTAGGTGGCACAGTGAATAGAGCACCAGCCCTAGAGTCAGGAAGACCTGAGTTCAAATCCAGCCTCAGACACTTAACACTTACTAGCCGTGTGACCTTGGGCAAGTCTCCCCTCCAAAATGCAAAAAAAGAAAAGATCTCTTTCTTTATTTCTTATAGCACACTGCAGTATTTCATACGTCCATAATCATATCCATACATATCTGTAATTTTTTGTCTAGGCCCCAATTGATGCAAACCCTCTCAGTTTTCCATTACTTACCACTACAAAAAGAGCAGCTATAAATATTTTTTTCATTTTTGTTTATTTTTTATTTTTAGTTTACATCATTCATTTCCACAAGATTTTGAGATACAAAATTTCTCCCCGTCTTTACCCTACCCACCACCCCAAAATAGCGATCCCACTGTACACCCCCTCCCCCAATCTGCTCTCTCCTATATCCTCCTCCATCACTCCACTGACTTCTGGTGGGTCAAGATGGATCTCCTTACCCCAGTGCCTGTATATCTTAATTCCCAGTTGCATGTAAATAACAATGATAATAATAATAATAACAATAATAATAATAATAATAATAATAATATATTTTAACATTTGATTATAGAACTTTAAGTTCTAGATTTTTTCCCTTCCTCCCTCATTACCCACCCACACTGGAAAGAAAACAACTCAATACCAGCTGCACACATGTAGTTACACAAAACATCTCCACAATGGACATATTGTGAAAGACTGACTATATTTCTCTCCTTCCTATACCGCCCCCACCCTTGTTCTATTCTATCCCCTGTTCCTGTCCCTTTACAGAAGTTTGTGTTTCTGACAACCTTCCTCCCCCACTTTGCCCTCTCCTCCATCATCCCCCCTCTCATCCCCATCCACCCTACTCCCCTGTGTGGCAAGATACCCATTTTAGAGTTTATGTCATTCCTTCCCTAAGCCAAATTCAATGAGACTAAGGTTGACACGTTCCTTTTTGCCTTCCTGTTCTCCCCCTCCATTGTAACAGTTATCCCTTGCCTCTTCTGTATGAGATGATTAACCCCATTCTGTCTCTCCCTATCTCCTCGCATTCTATTCCTCTCTCACCTCTCAATTTTACCTTTTAAAACATCATCCCTTCCTATTCAATTGATCCTGTGCCCTCTGTCTATATGCCCACATATATACACTAACTCACATAAGTATTCATACGCATATATATACCCTCCTATATAGACATATGTGTGTATACATACATACATATATATGTATTCCCTTCATCTATCCTCATACTGAGAAAAGTTGTATAAGTTATTATTATCATTTTTCCATGTTGGCATATAAATAGTTCAACTTTGATAAGTTCCTTATGATTTCTTTTCCATGTTTACCTTCTCATGCTTCTTGTATTTGACTGTCAAATTTTCTTTTCGGTTCTGGTTTTTTCAGCAAGAATGCTTGAAAGTCCTCCACCTCACTGAATGACCATATTTACCCCTGGAACATTATATTCAATTTTTCTGGGTAGGTGATTCTTGATCTTAATCCTAGCTCTCTTGATCTCCAGGATATCATACTCCAGACCTTTTGATCCCTCAATGTAGATGCTGCCAGATCCTGGGTTATTCCGATTGTGTTTCCACAGTATTCAAATTGCTTCCTCTCAGCAGCCTGTAATATTTTTTCCTTGATCTGGGGGCTCTGGAACCTGGCTATAATATTCCTAGGAGTTTTCTTTTGGGGATCTTTTTCAAGAGGTGATCAGCGAATTCTTTCAAGTTCTATTTTGCCCTCTGGTTCTAAAATATCTGGGCAATTTTCCTTGAGAATTTCTTGAAGGATGATTTCTAGGTTCTTTTTTTGATCATGGCCTTCAGGCAGTCCAATAATTTTTAGATTGTCTCTCCTGGATCTATTTTCCAGGTCAGTGGTTTTTTCTTTCTTTTTAATTAATAAAATTTTAAAATTTGTTTTCTTGTTTACATCATTCATTTTCATGAGATTTTTGAATTACAAATTTTCTCCCTGTCTTTCCCCTACCCCAACCCTAAAACAGCAATCCCACTGTAAGGCCCCTCTCCTGATCTGCTCTCTTACTTTCTGGTAGGGCAGGGAGGATCTCCCTACATCAGCCCCTGTATATCTTAATTCTTAGTTGCTGGTATTGCGGAGCTTTGAATTCTAGATTCTTTTGATTTATCCCTTGTCACCCACCCCCACTGGAAGGACAATCAATTTGATACAGGCTGTGGATGTGTGATTATACAGGACATCTTCATAGTGGACATATTGTGACAGTGATCATATGTCCCACCTTCCTATCTCTCTCCCCCTTGTTCTGTTCTCTACCCTTTCCCTGTCCCTTTCCTGAAGTGTGTGCTTCCAGCATCCCTCCCCCAGACCCTGCCCTCCCCTCTGTCATCCCCCCTCTCCTTCCCATGCCCCCTACTCTCCTGTGTGGCATGATGCCCAGTTTAGAGTTTATGCCATTTCTTCTCTAAGCCAAATTCAATGAGAGTAATTGAAAGTAAAGTTGTAACAGTTATCACTTGACTCTTCAATATGGGGTGATTGACCCCATTTTGTC
>JAQQSW010004785.1:0-14359 GCA_028646575.1 Pseudocheirus occidentalis | reverse complement strand
AAACACTGGCCTTCTCCCAAGTCAACAGGGGAGTGTCTCAGCCAATAACATTCTTCCATATCAACAGGGGAATTCACACCTTCCAGACAAGGCTCACACCTTCCATACAGAGCTCACACCTTCCAGACAGAGCTCACACCTTCCATACTTAGCCCTAAATATCCAACAAACTGATTACCATTACAAGGCAGTAGATGACTTTGGCATCTCTGATATCTGACCAAGCTCTAAGCAATCTATGTCACCTGTTACAGCCACCTTTAAGGCTACTGGAACAAATATTCTCATTCAGAAGTCTTCACATGTTTGAAGCAAACATCCCACTAATGGGTTTGGGCCTGTCAGTTCCCCTCAATCTGGTTTAGCCAGTCTGCCAAAACGGTTTTATCGGGGTGTGGCTGCTATATGTGTGACAGCTTCTTGGAAGTATAGGTTCTAAGTAGAACCAATATATTGAAGTAAGTGTTTGAGGCTGTTCCCTCCTGTTGCAATGATAGAGCAATGGCTAAATCAAAGAGTAGGAGAACATCCAAGTGAGACTTGGTCATAGCAAAACATTTTAGCTTCAGGATCTTATGTTCTTGGGTAATCTTCCCTTTGTGTCAGTATTTTATGTGTCTCTGAGGGAGATTTGTGTGCCAGACTGTACCATAAACTTCCTGAGGACTTGATCACAAAGAACATTAAAGTACAGGCAAGTGCATTACAAGATATCACAGGATTTGGAGTTCAGATCCTAATATTGTCAATTATTAGCTGTATAACTTTAAATAAGTCACCCTAGGTACCTGTTTTCTCATCTATAAAATCAAGGGGTTGGAATACATAAGATCCAAGTGCTTTTCCAGGTATACATCTTGATCTAGTGGTCTTGTGGAACTATGAATTTAAATGAGGTTCAAATCCTGTGTATAACTCTGGACAAGTCATTTAACCTCTGGTGGACTACTCCCTTAAACTAATAAGTTTACAGAAAAGGTAGTGTAGTTTCAGAGTCAAGAAACTAGGGTTGAAATTCTGACTCTACTACTTACTACTTAGTTGACCTTAAAAAAGGTCATTTCTCTGAAATTCTGAACTTCAGTTTCCTCATTTGTAAAATAAAGGAACTGGGTTAGATGATCTCTGAGGTCTATCCAACTAAGTCTATGAAGCTAGGATGAGATGCTACTCTGCATTAGTGGAGAGCAATTCCACTGATGGAATATCTTCTAATAATGAAGCTTTCAATCCCTATGTTTCTCCAGTGGCCAGATCATCACCCCCATCATCAATCACCAAAGCCACATTGCTGTTTTCATTGTAAGAGAAGGAAACCAAGTGTTCCTGTCAGCCCACCTACAGAGCCATGCTATTAGTGAGGTCAATGATCATGATTCATTCCCACTCAGCCCACTCACAAGCTCCACAAAGACTGACAGGGAACTTGTCCAATTCTGCCTGACTGTCATTGTTTCCATTAGAGCTTTGCACAAAGCCTTTTGTGCTCACTCTGCTTCTATAGTAAGTGGGTAAGACAGGTGGGATCTCACATTCCACTTTGACAGGCTGTTCCAGCTGCAATTTTATTCTATATAGAGAGGGAAAAAAATAAGAAAGAAACCTACCTCCCCTCACCCTCCTTCCCCAAATCACTGCTTCTTTAAATAGAATCTTGCCTGGGATGCCTCAATTTCCTGTTCATGGCAAGATGCAAGATAAACCTTGCACCTCTGCCAAAATCCCTCTACTTTAATTCTCCCTCCCAAATAAAGCCAATGCTTGTGGCTTAAGCAAGGAACAAAGATGATTTCTGCACCTCCCATCATCCTGGTCATTAGCTCAAGGAGCAAGACAAAATGGAGAAATAAATCTGCTTTCTTGTTAGTCAGACTTATTTAAATTTCCCTCTTTTTTATAACTAGCATCAAATTACCAGTATTGATAAACCATTAGAAAATAAAATGAGACAATTTTATTGACAATTGAATGAAGTAAAGCCTGAGTTGTGCTGGATCTCAGATATTAGGCTTTTCCAGATTCACTAAAACTCTGAAAAGAGTATGTGTTAAAAATTTTTGATATATGTAGCCTGCACTGAAATCTTTATCTACATTAGCTAAGACACCAATTTGCACCCCTGTTGCACCTTAATAGGCTGATTTATTATGGTTTCCTAAGTGCTATTAATGAAGGAACTTGAGTTTTTTAGCAGCCTGAATCAATTTCATTTTGGAATGCAGCAGAATTTGTCAATGGCTGCCTCTCTTGTTGCCTCTTTTACTAGTCTGATGAATGTCAGTTCTGAAGAGATGGCAATAAGAAGAGCTAAGGTTTATATTGTGATTTGAAGTTTGCAAAGTTCTTTACTTATTTCATTTAGTTTTCACAGAAATTCTTCAATGGATGTGATATTACTATTCTGATTCAACAGAAAAGGAAACTGAGGCTGGGAGGTTAAGTGACTTGTCCAGAACTGCTCAGATACCAAGGATCTGAGATAGGATTCAAACTCAGGTCTTTCTGACTCCAAATCCAGCGCTTGATCCAGTAAACTATCTAGATAAACATCTAAGTGTTGGACATCTATCTGACCACAAAATTGATCAAAGGATCTTCACTGAAAAGGACCCTAGAATCCATCTGTTCCAATCTCCTCAGAGATCCTTGACCCTGTGCCATAGACAAGAAAAATGAGCCTCAGGAGGGAAATGACTTGTTCAGGGCCACACAGCCAGCATCAGAGGGAGAATTTTAATCCAATTCTTCCTAACTCCAAGTATAGCACCCTCCTGTGCCTTCTATATGAAGTAGCCAAGATATTCTGTAACATTTCAGTCAGGGCAAAATACATATTTTCAAGGAAAACACAGGAAAGCTTGCTGTTGTTAGAAAAGGGGCACCTAAGGGCTCTCCTGAATTTCCAGATCCTAATGAAAATGAGTTGAACCAATCAATGATTCTGCAGTGTGTCAATTAGGTGGTTCTCAAATCTCAGATGGTTACTACAAGGCACCAGAAATAAAAGCCAGGAGTGGAATGTAAAACTGAGTCAAGTGTGTGCGCGTACATGTGTGTGTGAGAGTGAGAGACAGAGACAAAGAGACAGAGAGACAGAGAGAGATGGAGACGGAGAGGGAGTAGGAGGAGGAGGAGGAGGAGGAGGAGGAGGAGCAGGACAGAAGAGGACAGGAGAGGACAGGAGAGGAGAGGAGAGGAGAGGAGGAGAGGAGGAGGAGGAGGAGGAGGAGGACAGGACAGGACAGGACAGGACAGGACAAGAGAGAGGGGAGAGGAGAGGAGGAGAGGAGAGGAGAGGAGAGGACAGGAGAGGACAGGAGAGGACAGGAGAGGAGAGGACAGGAGAGGGTACTTTGATCCCTGAGGGGGATTTGCTCTAGAAGAAAGAAAAGAGAATATCACACTGCCTCCCTTCCACCCTCCTCCTCTCCCCGAAAAAAAATTTGCAGGAGCTTCAGAATAATTTAAATAAAAGTGTAAAGATGCAGAAGACCTGAGTTTTATTCTGTACTATTACTATGAATTATTCAAATAGTGAAGGTCTAATAGGAATTACCTAGCGAGCAAATCCAAGTCAATTTCACTTCTGAGGGAGTCTAAACTCATGGGCAGTGCTGTTAAGATTGGACGTCTAAATGGATCTTTGGGATAAAAGCAGTACTTGATGAAATTTGGGGGAATGGCTGATTTATCACGCAATCTCGTTTCCCTTCTGAGGGGAGTCCAAACCATAAGGTAGTGCTATGAGTATGAAAGACAGTAAAGCCCTGAGGAAAGGTGAGATTCACTGTAGGGAGAGAATAATATTGATTATATACTATGGTGAGTGTTTCACATGTTTCATTGTTTTTGTAGACTGTAACAGAGGCTGTCCTGTAATCAATTTCTCTTGTTACCTTGAGTGCTTGTATAAGACCTGGGGACCCTTATCCATATCTGTGAAGACATAGATACAGATTATATTCAAACTATTTTTTGAAATTTCACATTAGCAACTCTGACTAGGGGCAAAATGAGTTAAGGACTGATATAACTGAGGGCTAGGAGCAGTGGGGACTCCCAAGACTGAAACCAGTCTATGAAAGACCAGAGCTGTAGTTCTGAGATAAGGGTTACATTTTTATAACCTAAGATCATATTAATATTTTTTGGCAATTTTGTCACTCTGTTGACTCATTTAACTTGCAGTCTACTTGAAAAAAAAAAGAGAAAACACAAAAGAATTTGTTTGCTTCTAAAGAAGTCTGTGCTTAGAATGTCCTGAGAATTGTCCAACTCAGTAGGTCACGCACATCATCCAAGAATTAATTAGTTATACCAAAAACTAGGAACCAAAAAGGAAACATGTAAGAAATTATGGGTCACTTTGCCATAATGCTCCTTTCTCTCTGCCTCCCATCTGGCAAACCGATTTATTCCTTGGGTGTGCCTAATTTGGAACATTCTTCTTGGGTGTGGCATTTTTCTTTCTGGCGAAAGTTCAGAAGAAAAAGGAACAGACTTTTCTGGCCTAGAACAAACAGATCCTGGAGCTGAGCCCTACTGTATCCTTATACCTTTTAACATGGAGTCTTCTCCCTGTATATTGCTGCAAAATACTGAACTTATTGGTCATAGAAGAATAGAGCATGAAGGGAGCCTAGTAAGTCAGATCATTTAACCCTTTTTTTTTTTTCACATCCAAGCCCACAGAGACCTAGGGTCTGAAAGCTGGGTCTCCTCAGTCAGTCTGGTATTCTTTCATTGGATCACTGTGAGCAGTCACAAAGGGTGTTGTCAAGAATGGAAGAAGCATATAATTGTTGGATTTGACAATTTTTGACTAATTATTTAAGCCACTGTATTCACAATTATTATTAAACACACACTTGGTACCAAGCACTAAACAAAGCTCTGTGTGTGTGTGTGTGTTTAGTTGTTTTCAGTCATGTCTAACTCTTCATGACCCCTTTCGTGGTTTTCTTGCAAAGATCCTGGAGTGGCCTGCTATTTCCTTCTCCTACAGAAAAGTCCCTACCTTCAAAGAGTCTTCATTCAGTCTAGACTGCAGCGGTTCTCAACCTGTGGATTATGTTCAGTTTGTAACATTGAAAATACATCCTGCATTATCAGATAGATTTATAACAGTAGCAAAATTACAGTTGTGAAGTAGCAATGAAGATAATTTTCTGGTTGGGGGGGGGGGTCACCACAACATGAGGGACTGTATTAAAGGGTTGCGGCTTTAGGAAGGTTGAGAACCACTGCTCCAGAGGAACAACATGTATCCAACAAAGTGAGGATCATAGGTGCATAGATTTAGGATTGCAAGCCTTAGAAGTCCAGAGAACTTAGATGACTTTTGTGAGGTCACACAATAAGGGGGCAGAACAGAGAATTGAATCCAGGTCCTTGGGCTCCAAAACCAACATTCTTGACCCTGTGCCCCAGACAAGTTCTAAAATTGCTTATTTATTCACTGATGTTTGGGATCTTATGTTCCCATTTCTTTGTTAATATAAATAACCATACTTTGATGCTTCCTGCAACAAATCTGTGTTCTCATCCATAGGAGTATTCCCAAGAAGAGCGGTCACAACTCCTCCAGGCTTCCTACCATACTCTTGCTCATGTCTTCTAATAAGTCTAATCACAGAGCAGATACCAAGAATGAACTGATCTTCTTTCCAGTGTTCTTGTCATTGGATGAAAAACAATTACTATTTGAACTATCAGCTATTGATTAACATTTACAACAATTACAAAGTAAGTGCTATACTAGGCACCCTACTAGGGACTAAGGACACAAACACAAAATGAAACAGTTCATGTCTTCAAGGAGTTTAACATTTTAAATGGGAAAACAATACATAAAAAAGTTTGTGTATACATGATCAACAGAAAGTGGTTTTTTGAAGGTGAAATTAAATAGCAACCAGATATATGTGTCTTTATTTTATTTTTTGCTTTTTTTTTTGGAAGGCAATTGGGGCTAAGTGACTTGCCCAAGGTCACACAGTTAATAAGTGATAAGTGTCTGAAGCCAGATTTGAACTCAGGTCCTCCTGACTTCAGGGCTGGAGCTCTATTCACTGAGCCACCTAGCCGCCCCCTATATGTGTCTTTAAACATCAGTTCATTCAAAACTCTGTTTTGTGGTTTGGGGTTTTGTTTTTCTTTTGCTTTATTTTTTAGGGAGGCTATTTAAGTCCATTATGTTTCTGCCTAGCTTAAATCTAACATCATCTTTTCTGAAGAGGACAAAGAGTGGCCTCCGTATTAAAGGGAACATCATAATGAAACCTTATTAAGCATTTAACGTACATGGTTGATATCAGGGTATATGGATACACCAGGAAAGAATGTCATACATCTCTTTTGTGGAACACTCATGATATTAAAATGTAACTTGCACTTGATGAGTGCGTTAACAAACACTGAAAAAAGACAGAAATTGAAGGCTTTAAGTTTGAGCCTAGAGGTCACATCAAACCAAAGATGAAGATGATACTTAGAAATGCTGTTGTCTCTCCTCTAGGTAAAAGACATTGAGCCAAAAGATGTGAAAAAGAAGGCAGTGGCTAGAGATTTACTAAGAGATCAACTGAAAACAAAACTGAATGGAAAGAATGCATTCATGTAGCGATGATACATTAGTCACATCTATAACATTTATAATACATTTCCCTCAATCCACGCACACTCAGTGCCAGTCAATGTATACCTTTAGAATGAGCAAATGAATCACAATAGATTTGGAAAGTGATCTCAAAGAAAGCCATACAATACTGGGTTCTTCCCTATAAGGCAGTCACAGAAAGGTTATCTCTTGTCACCAAATTAGGGAGAAAGATGGATATTTATAGAATGCCTGGTAAAAAAGATCAGACACCTGCAGATATAGTTTTGGAGCAAGCATATATCAGTGACCTAGAAATAGTCTAGAGTTATATATCATCAGAGCAGCAAGATGGCACAGTGGATAGAGTACCATGCCTGGAATCAGGAAGACCTGAATTCAAATCTGACCTCAGACAAGCTGTGTGACCCCAAGGAAGTCACTTAACCCTGTTTGCCTCAGTTTCTTCAACTGTAAAATGAGTTGGAGAAGAAAATGGTAAGCCACTGCAGTGTCTTTGCCAAGAAAATCCCCAATGGGGTCATAAAGAGTTGGACATGACTGAAATGACTGAACAAGAGCAAGACACATCATTAGATTTGTCAAATGAAGTCTATGAAACAGCTAAGTTTCATGACCAGACTGAAAAAAGCACTCCATGAATGACATACATATGAACTCACTGAGTGGTGTGTTGACAAGAAAGTTTCCAAAAATGATTGAATCATGCAGTTGTGGAGACAAGTGGAAGGGGAGTGTATAAACATGGGTTTTTATGGCAATTCAGGATGAGATCTTTTCACAAGAAATTACAGAAGGATTTTCCATAAGGCACTCAGATTTACCAATGTAGATTACATAAGGAATCAGTAGAAACCATAGAGCATATCACTGCAGGCTATTAAAAATGGCATATCACAAATGCCTAGCAAAATGTAATCTGGTAGATATGATTATACATCAGCATATTTTTCATGGAATGAAAGATGACATATTCCTCCTGCTGTAAGGAGAGCTCAAATATTCTCAAGAATGGACTCATTCATCTATACTGGAAGCAAATCAAATCACAAATCAAAGGGCTACCCACAATCATACAGATGAGACTTTGATCCATAAAGTTACAAACAATATCTTAATAAATGTCACTCTAAGAAATACTCAAAATTCCCAAATCTCACGGATTAAAAACTTTGAAAATGTAGACACCTAACAAAGGAGGTCTAAACCATATGAGAACAATATATGGTATCTCTCATTCCTGTTAACCTGGCTGGTACTGGAATTGTCCCAAGGATGCTTTCAGAAAGTCTACTAGGGATGAGTAAAGATCCTAACATTTTGATTCATGTGCAGAAAGAGGAGGATTTTATCCATCAGCACAGTAACTATCATAGTACTAAATATAAGAGTAGCATAACAACCTATGTTAGGACCATAAGGTGCTAATTGGCACAGGGGATAGAGCACTGGGATGGGAGTCATGAGGACCAGCTTTAAGAACATTCTGATTGTGTGACCCTAGGCAAAACATTTAACCCCTGTCTGCCTCAGTTACTTTAACTATCAACTAGAGGGTTTGACTTGGAATCTGAAATACCTGGCTTCAAATAATAACTCTGACCATAAGCAAACCACTTAGACTCTCTGAGCCTCTATTTTTCCACCTATAAAATAGGGATAACAAAACCTGTCATATTTAGTTCATAAGATGCTTGGGAAGTTCTTCCTAGCTTTCCAGACCCTGCACATGTAGCTTGAGCCTGTAACTCTCAACCCTACCCCACTGCCCATTACCTCACCTGATCATGTCCCAGTCTCAGACCTACCATTCTATTTCCTATAATCTTCATGCCATGACACCATGAACTCACCCACCTCCCTTTGCCTCCCATCCTACACCTTTCCTACTTTAGCTCTGAGCATAGTAATTGAAGCAATACCTCCATACTTAGAAAAGACATGATAATCATTTGATTATCTGCCCTCCTTGAGGGCAGAAATTCTTTATTTCCTTCATTTGTAAACACAATACGTAATATAGTGCCTAGAATATAGAAAGTGCTTAATGAACACATTTTTTTTTTCATTCAATCAGCAAGGTAATGTATGTAAAGTTCTGCGGTGGTGATTTTCTCCTCACACTCAAACAACTTTCTTGAGGATGGGGACTCCGTCTGTCATTATAGTTGTATTTCTAGAAACTAGCACATACAGTAGACACTTAATAATTCCACGTTTTGTGTTGACTGCGGATATTTCGCACTTGCTTATCTGTTGACTCTAAAATCTTCCCAGGCAGAGACCTATCTCTGTCTCTGTATTTAAAGAAATTAGCAGGCTGTTATGCACATATTAGGCACTTAGTACATTCTCATTGAACCGAACTGAGATGTGTTGAATGCAGTTGTGTTGAACTAAAGAGGTCAAATAGATGGCCATTTCTTGACAATATGACAGGGCACATAGCTTTTAGAAAGGAAGGAGGACTGTGGAGGCCACTGTGGTGTGTGACTATATTTCTGTCTGCCTGTCTGTCTGTCTTCCTGCCTGTCTCCAAAGGACAAAATGTTGCAGCAAAAACTGAAAGTGAATGAAATATTTCAATTCACTACCAAATGGCAAAGAAAATGTGGTGGGACTGAAGCCAGGAAATATTCTTAGCTTGGATTTTTTTCAGGGCACTAAATTTATCCAGCTGGAACTCTTTTTTTAAAAAGTAGCATCCCATTCAACCTTTGCAAATGAAAAATTTGCCTTTTAATGGGGAAATCAGCATTTTATCATAAAGATGGAACACAGTGTCTTTGGCTTAACTACTTTCCAAGGAAGACAGCTATTTTTAGGGACAGCGGTTTGGAAAGCTACTGACGGTAACAAATATCTTTCAGGCGTAATAGACTGGAAGCATATGTACAGAAAGACTGAAGATCAAGGAAGAGTTCATTCCCAATGGAATAGATTCTCCATGGTGGAAAATGTCAGAGAGTGTGACAGTAATCTTATCTGCAGAGCCATAACCAGAAAATTTCATGGCCAGGGCAAGTAGCTCTCAAATCAACTTTGAAAGATAAATAAATAAAGATGATTTAGGATATGGAGATGGAGGGGTGAGAGATGTCCTAGGGAAATACCCTGTGGTGGGGTGGCAGAAATTCTAGAGTGTTGGGAGAGTGCTGGGCAGGATCACTTCTTAGCTTACTTCCCAGAATCTTGCTCCCAATAGAAGAAATTTTCCATTTCATAGCTCATTATTTTATCTCATTATTCACAATAACTAGCTCAGTTATTTCAACACTATTGAAAAATAACAAATACTATTCAAGCCCTCTAAAAAACTGCAGTCATCCCTCTCTAGTTATGGCTCTGAAGTCGAGTTCCTGAGAAAGGAACTATGAAACATACATGGCCAAGGACTCTGAAAGGTCAAGTACCCCTGATCATATTTTAAAGAAACATTCAGTTGTATGTATATAGTTGTGGGGATGTATGGGGCAACACTGAATCTCAGGACACAAGGTCTACTGAGAAAGAGCGAAGGGTGTTGTCTGATTGGGGAATGACAAACCCAAGAGGGCACATTGTGGAGCCAAGTAGGGGAAGGACAAAGAGCACAGCCTTCTGATAGCTTACTATGTTACCTAATTATTCTTGCTAAATTAGTACTAAACTCAATTGTTTCTACCTCCTGGCAAAGTTCAAAATTTTTCTTCCCCCTTTAATTGTCAAAAACCTGGGGCAAAACCCTTGTGTTCCTGCCCTAGTTTTAACTCTGCTTTTCTGCCAGAATGAACCAACGTAAAAGAAAATAAGAGAAGTTTCCAAATAAATGACTGTAGTAATTAAAGTCATTATTTTAAAAATGGGCTTGCTTCTCCAAGGATAAACGAGTCAGCAGCAAGTAGAAGCAATGTGACCGTGTGCCATGGGGCATTTCTCAAATTCTTGCTTACTGTAGGGAATGATGTGTCACTAATCAAAGCATATCCTGATCCTTAAGAGCCAGAGAAAATGGGAGAAGTCATGGAAGACAAAAATGCTTGCAGAACTCATTTCTGAGACCACAGAAAACTCTGTGATTGAAAGTGGCGGCAGGTTAATTAAGAACTCTGTTTCTGATGATGTTGGCACATTTTCAATTCCAATTGACACTGCTCATGACAAGCATAACTAATGTCTGTTGGATCATAGTGAGACTTTGTGAAAGGGAGGCTGAGAACTATGTATCCTGTAAGGCAAAAAAGGAATCAGAGCCTCCCCTCCCCGTGCCTTATCTCATCTTCCATTTCCTCTAATGTTATAGGTTCTAATCCCACTTTGGATTTACAGTTTTGTGATGTTGGCCAAGTAACTTATTACTGGTCATCTGTTTCCCCAACTATAAAATTAAGGGGTTGGACAAAATGGTTTCTGGGGATTCCTCTAGCCTTACTTAGATCTATGAGCTGACTTAATAATATGTTCTGAATGGGCAGGGTTCTGTAATGAATATTCTTCATTCCACTCAGCAGAAATAGTCCCTAAATGGGTCACAGGATTGAAGTGACAGTTTTCCACTGTTGAATTGAGTACAATCATTTCCCTGCCCTGCTCAGTAGGCTCCAGGGGCTCCCTTTGGCCTCTGGGATCAAATCCAGATTCCTCTATTTGGCCTTTAAAATCCTCAAAATCTAGTTCCAGCTTACTCTTTGGATCGTCTATACAGGCTGTCAAAAGTGACTTTCACAACTTTGTCTTCCATCTCTGTGCTTTGGCACAGGTTTCCCCCCATGGCTAGAAGGTACTCCTTCCTCACTTCAACTTCTTGGGATCCCTAGTTCCTTTCAAGGCTCAACTCAAACACTACTTCCTACATGAGGTCTTTTCTGACCCTCCCCTCTCCATCATTAGTACCTTGTCCTTTTCTTGCCCTCCTTCATATTACATTGCCCTCCTGTTTTTTTCTTTTTCATATTTATTAGGTATTTCTTTATCTAGGAATGTGATATTATTCTTCTTCTCCCCGAGGGGAATTTAAACTTCTTAAGGATGGAGACATTCATTCTTGCACTTCCCAAGTGCCTAGCATATAGGTGCCATTGAATGAATGATTTTCAAAGGAATGAATGAATGAGTTAGTGTGTGAATGAGTGAATGAGTGAATGAATAAATGAATGAATGAATGAATGAATGAATGAATGAATGAATTGTGGTCCTCATAAAGTTGTTTGGGCCAGATTGAGAGAGATGATGTGCTTTTGTCATGAGGTCAGACTCCCATTGCTGCAAATTATGCCATTATACTTTGATGAAGGAGGTATACCTCAGGTAATGTATGCCCTGAATGCTTAAGGTTCTGTTTTCATTACTGAAGTCATCTTCTGAAAGGCTTTTGTGTTCACAATTGGATTAATCATTCATTTGATAGTTCATGCTTGGTTCAACTTTTTCTAAATTAATGTATTTGTTATTGAACTAAGATCAGCTACACCTAAAGGCTGACTCCAAATCTATCACTTTCTCTGCTACATCATTATGCCTTGATAGTCCAACTCCTTCATTATACAGATGAAGAAACTGAGGCCCAGATGCATTAAGTGACTTGCTCACAGTCACATAGCTAGTAAATGGAAGATTTGAACTCAGTTCTTCCTGACTCAAGCCCAATCTACTATGCTACCTATCTAATAATGACAATAATATTTAGGTTTTTATTATTATTCCTATTAATACCTGGCATTTACATTGTACTTTATGGTCTACAAAGTGTTTTTGATTAATTTTCTTATCGGTCTTGAGTTTGGAGTTAAAAAATAAGCTCATTAGAGCACAAATTAAAAAAAAATAAAAGGAAAGTATTTTGCAGGATTTTAAAGCAGAGAGTCACTACAAGGGCTCAACTGGGTCACACTATTTCTCTTTCTTCAAGCTGTCTTTCAGCTTTACCTATTCATAGGTATTGTATAAAGTTCATGTGATATGTACAGAAAAGGTCCACCTGCCAGTTAAAAACCTCAAGTGATCATAATAAAAGCTAATACTGATCTGGCTCTTGCTCTGTGTCAGACTCTCTGAGAAGCTCTTTACAATTGTTGCTTCATTTGATGCTTCACAACAACCCTGGGGGTACCATTATTGCCATTTTTCAGATGAAGAAACTGAAGTAAAGTGACATGCCCAGGGCTACAGAGTAAGTAAGTTTCTGAGTCCAGATATGAACTCAGGGCCTACTGTTTCCAGGCCCATTACACTACCTAGCTACCCCTAATGAGGAAATGAATAAAATCCACACAACCCAGGGAGTACAGCCTGTTCTCTTTCTGAGCACTGTCTGTTTAATTGATGCCTGCTGCCTTCATTAGGCATTACAAGGAAACTAAAATTATATTTATTGCATTCAAAATGCTATATGTATTTCTTTTGATTCCATGGCTAACTGGAGTATAATTTTGTTCATTAAAACAAAACAAAATAAAACTTTCCAACTGTGATCTGCTTGAGAACTGAGAAACCAGTAGTTGCCTAGCCGACCTAAGAAAGTATCCCGTGGGCTGGGACTGCAGCTGTTATTTTGAAAAGTCATTGAACTCTAGAGCTGGAAACAACCTTAAAGGTCATTTTCAACGTGACCTCCCAGCCTCCTTCATGCCATTGCTCAAAAACAATTATGTAACCCAATTTTTCTGCTCTGTTATTAAACCCTTGTGCTCTCCCAGGGAAGGGAAATGTCTGTTTTGGAGTCTTTTCTTGCCACTTGTTTAATGGGTGAGATGTAAGGAATCTTTTCTGCTCCAGAACTACAGGTGGGTCTGAGTTCTTTCTATAGATCCCAGGTTAAGCAATCATTTCATAAAACATTGTCTAACTGGCTTTAGAGTGGACAAAGGGAAGACAGCTTGATCAGAGTCTGAAGTTAGTGACCGAGAAATAGTGGTCTCTTGAGCAAAAAAATACATAGGATATGGCCTCAGAGAACCTGAGGTCAAATCCTGACTCTGACACCTTCTCCCTGTAGTATCTGAGAGAACCTAGTTTAATTTCCCTGGGATCAAATTCCTTCAGCCATTAAAATGAGAGGGCTAGAACTAGGAATTAGGAAAACCTAGCTTCAACTCCCACCCCAGACACTTGTTTTCTCTGGAATAATAGCTCTCTGACCCCATGTTTTTTCAGATGTAAAATGAAACCAATTATGGCACCTATCTTACAAGGTCATGGGTCTGGAACTGTGTTTTTATGGATGTAGAGAACTTTCCATGGAGAAAATCTCTACACTGGTACAAATTGCAACTTCTCAGAAAGTGATGATGTTAAAGAATTGCTTGAGAAGATAAATGAAAAGAGAAGTGATTTATCCAAGATCTGGACCTCTAGCCACCGTGACTTGCTTCCTCCACTCAGGAACCAATGAGATAATGTAGGCAAAGCATTGGACAAAAGTCAAAGTCCTATAGAAGGCAACATTCCACAGAGGTTGGAAAGTCAGTCCTGAAGTCAGGAAATGAGAGTTACATTGGTGCTTCCGATCCATCATGTCTGGTGAGTGTGAGTAAATCACTTATCAGTGTTCTAGGTAAGTCTATATGAGGGTAGATTGCAGAGAAGATGTTAAAATGCACTCGTACATATCAAGAGGTCCCTATACCAATGACGTAGAAAATATGGTTGTCCCTAACCCTATAAAATGTCTAGTAGTAGTAGTAGTAGTAGTAGTAGTACTACTACTACTACTACTACTACTGCTGCTGCTACTAATGCTATTAGTACTGATGCTGCTGTTAC
>JAQQSW010004784.1:0-14359 GCA_028646575.1 Pseudocheirus occidentalis | reverse complement strand
GATTCTGTGCCCTCTGTCTATGTACACACACACATATATATATATATATATATATATATATATATATATATACGCACTCATATATGTATTCATACACATATTTACCCTCATATATGTATATGTATGCATATATACATTTATATTCCCTTCAACTATCATCATACTGAGAAAATTATTGTAAGTTATAATTAATTGTTTTTCCATGTTGGCATGTAAATAGTTCAACTTTGATGAATCCCTTATGTTTTCTTTTCCATGTTTACCTTCTCATGCTTCTCATATCTGAACGTCAAATTTTCTATTCAGTTCTGGTTTTTTTTTATCAAGATTGCTTGAAAGTCCTCCACCTCATTGAATGACCATATTTTCTCCTGAAACATTATACTCAATTTTGCTGCATAGTTGATTCTTGGTTTTAATTCTAGCTCCCTTGATCTCTGGAATATCATATTGCAGGCCCATTGCTCCCTTAATGTAGAAGCTGCTAGATCCTGTGTTATCCTGATTGTGTTTCCACAGTATTCAAATTGTTTCTTCTTGGCAGCTTGTAATATTTTCTCCTTGATCTGGGAACTCCAGAACCTGGCTGTAACATTCCTGGGAGTTTTCTTTTTGGGATCTTTTTCAAGAGGTGATGAGTGAATTCTTTCAAGTTCTATTTTGCCCTCTGGTTCTAAAATATCAGGGTAATTTTCCGTGAGAATTTCTTTGAAGAATGATTTCTAGGTTCTTTTTTTTTGGGTCATGGCTTTCAGGAAGTCTGATAATTTTAAAATTGTCTCTGCTGGATGTATTTTCCAGGTCAGTGTTTTTTTCAATGAGATATTTCAGATTGCCTTCTATTTTTTTTATTTGTTTGGATCTGTTTAATAGTTCTTCATTTCTCATAAAGTCAATTTGCTTCCATTTGCTCCTCTCTAATTCTGATGGAATTATTCTCTTCAGAAAGCTTTTGAGACTCTTTTTCCATCTAGCAAATTTGACTTTTTACGGCATTCTTCTCCTCTTTGGCTTGTTGGGCCTCTCTTGCCATTTGAATTAATCTATTTTTTAAGGTGTTATTTTCTTCATTCAGGTTGTTGACTCTCTTTTCATTATTTTCTTGCATCATTCTCATTTCTCTTCCCAATTATCTCTCCACTTCTCTTATTTGATTTTCAAAATCCTTCTTAAGCTCCTCTGTGGTGTGTAATGAATTTATATTTTCCTTGGAAGCTTTTGGTGCAGGAGTTATGACTGTGTTGTTTTCCTCCCATTCCATGCTTTTATCCTTTTTGTCCCCAAAAAAGGAATCTAAAGTTGGATTGCTGTTCTTGCTTTGCTTCCTTTGCCTGCTCATGTTGCCAGTCAATTACTTGACTTTTGGGCTCCATAGAACTCTGCTTTCAGAGGGGAGAGCTTTGTCCCAAATTGCTGGGGTTTTCACAGTTGCTGGAGCTATTAGGAGGCTGCCATCTCTGCAGCCCCCACCAACTTTGGCTCACTGGTTATACACGTCAGGACCACCACCCAAGACTATGATCCTGATCCAGGCAGGTTAAGGCAAGAGCACTTAGCCTCTGAATGGTCACTTGGCCCCCTTTGCAATCTGCAGGATGGGAGTTCTGAAGCAGCCACGTGGAGGGGGCTGCAGGGTCTCCTGCTGCTTCTTGCTCTGGGATCAGATGGCCAGACCCACTCCATCCCACCCAAATTTAGCTGAGTTCCACTGACTTTGTCCTTGGCTCTTATGGGTTGATAATTCTGCAAACTTCTAGAGCTGCTGTTGATTCATTCTCCTGAATGCTCCAGCCGTGGCTTGTCTTGGCCACCCTGGGACTACAGCCATGATTTCAGGCTGGTTTCAGCTCCCAGCATGCTGCGATGAACCCTTCCCGTATGCCTGCCGGGCTGCCTTCAGTGAGAGATTTGTTTCTCTGTCATTTTATGGGTTCTGGAGCTCTAAAATTTGTTTAGAGTCTTATTTTATAGATATTTGAGGTGTATATGGGGGGAGTTCATGGAGTTCTCCTGCTTCTATGCTGTCCTGGTATTTGTTTTTTAAACTTAATTTTAAATTATGAAATTCCCTCCACATTGTACATTTTTATCTAATATGTAGATGTCAAGCAACCTCATTTGAAAGAGTAAACTTCTATGTTCCCATAAAATTAACATAAGAATAAAAATACCGAAGTCATGAAACATTGTATTACAGTAAAACTCCAAGAAATACCTAGAATTACATAGAATAGTAAGTCACTGTTTCAGGTATTCTAAAAATAGAGCTATTATTCCTAAAAAAGCAATAAGTTAGATTTAGAAATAAAGCAAAAAAAATGTTTAATGTAGAATAATTAACATTTTGTTGATAGAAATAGGTACAGTAACAAGTTCAAGGTTGTTAGTCCATTATGAAAAGAAAGGTTGAGAGACTGTGATAGGAAGCCTCATAAAGAAAGGTTAAATTGGAATTATGAAGTAAGACTTATATTCCATTTGTTTTCTTTGAATTTAGGAAGTATTTGTCTCTGACTTACAAAAGTGCCTTGTACATAGTGGGTAGTATTTGTTGAATTAAATGACATATTCTGACAACTACTGAGGTTACCATGGAATATACCCTTAAATATGTAGAGCCTATAGCAAATTGCATGCCATCTTAGGAAGGGAGAAAGGGGAAGAAAATTTAAGACTTAGGGAAGTGAATGTTGAAAACTAAAAGTAAATAAATTAACTTAAAAAAAAGAAAATATTAACATAGCTTAGAAATGTAACAAAATATAGAACTGTAATTATTGCCACCAAATTAGAAAGTTTTGGTTCCTAGAACTTCAGAGTTGCACTAGACCTTGGTGGCCATCTAATCCAATCCTGTAAAGGGGAACCCAAGTATAAGATTTTGCCTTTTATCCAATTAAATTTAATATTTTTCTTTTCAAATAAAAAAATATACCCTTCAGTTTTGATCAATGGATTATGATTTTAGATTTGCATCAGTCAGACTGTGAACATTACCATTACCTCTTCATTTTTATAAGCAGTGGATTCTTTTACATGGTTGATCACATTCTACAGGAATTTTCATGTTTAATAAAATTATAGGGGACCATTTGCAGGTTTTCATAGGAATAAAACAATAGATCACCTCAGTTGCTGGATATATTTATTTTCTGATGGATTTTTTTGTTTTGTTTTTGGAAGGGGGGAAGGTGAGGCAGTTGGGGTTAAGTGACTTGCCCAAGGTCACACAGCTAATAAATGTGTCAGGTATCTGAGGTTGGATTTGAACTCGGGTCCTCCTGACTTCAGGAATGGTGCTCTGTTCACTGTGCCACCTACCTTTCCCTTTTGGTGGGTTGTTTTTTGTTTTTTTTTTGAGGCTGGTCATACAATAGTGAGGCAAGAAAGCCTGAATGTGTTCTCAGAAAATAGTTTAAGTACTGGCTTTGTTACCTTTATGACTTTGGGCAAATCAGTTAACTTCTCAGCCTTAGTTTCTTCATTTGTAAAAAAAAAAATCAAGGAAGCCATACTTTCATCTATTTCACATTTGGGCTATTGTGAAGATCAAATGGGAGGGATGATCTATACCTACAGACCAGTTACATAAATGGCAGTTTTATTATGACAGCCTTCAGCAGCAGTTCTTTCAACTTGTGTGCTAATAGATATATTAAGATATAGCCATCTTATAGGGCTGAAAATTCTCACCTGGAAAAAATATCAGAATTGTAAAGCACTATCTAAGTTAGAATTATTACCTGTGGGCAATAATTTAACTAATAATTAGAATCAGTTATTTAATTTATTTTAACTATCCATTTGATCTATAAATTAATTATATTAATAGTTAATAACAATAAATGAGAATTATGTTAAAGTCTGGCCCTTCCTAACCTAGTGTCATTCTCCTTCTGCTTTAGTTTCTTGTGCTCATCAGCCACTCCTGGCTCAAGAAGTTTGGTTACTATAAGGTCATTTTATTTTCCTTCTATGTTGAAGGAGCAGCTGCAGCTGTGATGTTTGTCCTGGGACAGGAACACTATTACATTTTGGCTTTTTATCTCACAGCTACCATGTAAGTACAATGTTCCTCATTCTAAATCCATAAATACTTGCCAGTTGAGAAAGGAAAAATTTTGAAACTGGCATTAATTTTTTTTGTTCACCCTAAGCCGCTGCAGCCAGCACAGTCTGATTAAAACAAGGAGAGAGTGAGAGAGAGCTTCCAGCTTAATAAAAAGAAAGAAAGAGAGAGAGAGAAACAGAAAGAGAGAGAGAGAGAGATGGGGATGTATTCCATAGTCTGTTTATTACAGAGCCATCTCATACTAGTCCAAAGATACAGGGAACTTACAAGGTTTATATCCCCTTAGTGGAATTTCCAGAATGCAAGGAACCACCCTTGGTCTGTGAGAGCGCCATGAAATGCCCTAGCAGAGACTTGCTCTGTGAGAGGGCCATAGAATAGCTTAGCACAGACTTACTGTGTGAAAGCTCCATAGAACGACCTAGCATAGACTAGCTCCTTAAGAGTCTGCCCCATATGGCAAACTTGAACTTTCAATAAACTTTACTTTTTCTTTGGCTGAGAAGACTTGAGTGGAATTCTTCCAGCAGGACCCGGCATGTTTGTATTTTGGGGTCTCGGGCAGCCCTAACCCTCTTTGGGCACCCTCTTCATTTTTCATTTTTATCTTTCATTTTAGGATCTTTCCCTACCCCAGCCCAAAGCCAGTCACTCCTTTAGCTCTTTATCCTAGGACCATGTCCAGAGGCACAAACAAACAGGGAGTCACAATCAAGACTTGCAAATTAACTCAATACTTTCTTTAGATATTCACAAACCAAAGAGAGCATCATCCACCCAACAAGATTATACTCTCCTTGCTTATCTGCCTAGTGACCTTGTAGAACTGGGGAGCTAATGTGGCCAAAGCCCCTGAGGGTCTTGGCCTACTACACTAAGCTAAAAAAAAAAAAAAAAGTCCTTTGACCAAAGTCTTTCTCTATTTAGCTACAGAAGAGATTAGTTTCAGAGCAGCAGGAGGCTGATTTGTGCAAATGTAGGAAGGACCTACTGGATTGTATAGCTCCTCCTAACTTTTCCTTGCTAAATGCTTGAGGCAGGGTGCAAACATAATACTGAAGTAAACTAATCCCTCACCCTTTTTTTTTTTTTAACCCATCTTCCCTTTTTTTCAGTAAACTCTCTTCCCTTAGAATTTCTGTGCTGTCACCTCAGGTTCATTTTGTCACTGATGCTCTTTCAAATTAATTCATGCTGAAGTGTTAGTGACACATATATTTGTTTTAAAGAATACACTTAGGAGCAGCTAGATGGAGCAATGAATAGAGCACTAGCCCTGGAGTCAGGAAGACCTGACACTTGACACTAGCAGTGTGACCTTGGGCAAGCCATTTAATCCCAATTGCCCTGCCTCCACCCCTCAAAAAAAAAAAACCACTTAAGATAATGGGTAACCCAAATTGATCTCTGATGGTGAGGTTTAGTCTGCGTTCTTATCAGATTGTTCTCTGTCTTTGTCTCCCTATTTCATCTATAAAATTAGGGATTATTTTAATTAAAATCATCTCTACAGATTTTTAGAATTAAAGCAATATATTTATAATGAACAATTATCGAAAGTTCTGTTAGAAATTTATTTTATTCTAACTTGGGCTTTTTTCTTTTTTTAATTCCTTTGTCATAGTTGATCTTATTTTCCCCCATTAGTACCCTACTTGTCCTGTTCTTCATCCCAAGAGGAAAGTTTCAGACGTGTTTCCATGGCATATTCTGTTAATTAGAGCTGATACCGTCAAATTTAATGAGCTGGTAATGGATCTTGGGGATTTTAGCGAGAGAAAAAAGTAGTTGGGTTTTTCTTTCCATCCAAAAGGAAAATAGTTACTTAATATTTCTTAGAAATTGTTTCAGATTTTCAAGAGAAAAAATTAGGGTTGTTTTTTTTTTTTCCAGTGCAAAAGGAGAATAAGTGTTTAGTCTTTTCTTAGAGGACAACTAGATGACTCAGTGGATAAGAATTCTGAGCCAGTCAGGAAGACCTGAGTTCAAAACCAGTCTCAGACACTAACTAGCCATATGACCCTGGCCAAATCACTTAACCTCTGTTTGCCTTAATCCATTGGAGAAGGAAATGGCAAACCACTCCAGTATCTTTACCAAGAAAACCCCGTGGATACACATACCCCAACTGTCCATGGAGTCTGGTCCATGGAGTCACAGAGAGTTGGACGCAACTTACTGACTGGAAAAAAATTTCTTAAAGAAGTTGTCTCCTTAGGGCTATAGTGTTTTCTGTTGAAGACTATGCTTATTGTATATTTAGTTCGGACGTGTGTACTTTTATTTCTGTAATGGGTGTTGGAGCATTCTTTGTGGCGGTAGAACTTGGGTGCAGTTTTGTGGATACCTCACAGAACTTCTCCAGATTGTACTCTTGTGTCAGGAAACCCAGAGAACTGCCAGTATCTGTTTCATTTTGCTTCTTTAATTTCTTAAAACCACTTGTAATATGGATATTAAAAAAAAGATTTTATTTACACCACCAAAAAATGGAAAGATTAACTGAGTACATAAACAGTTAAGAAAATCTCTTCTCCTGCTCTCAAAGTCATTCATACAGTCCTTACTGATATCCTGTGTGGCTCTGGTACACTTGTTGCCCTTTCCTGCCCAAATGTACACCATGCCCATGACTCACAGAACCAGAAAAAAGTAAGATCTTAGTTCCTTTCTCCAGGTCACAGTTCTTTGTTTTGCTGCCCCTTAGTTCTGACTTTTCCTATGATGCTTGGTCCTGTAGTTTCCTGTCAGTTATCTTTTTTCTTTTTCAACACTTGCTTGATCTGCTACTGGTTTCAATTTTTTTTTTCTGATAAAAGTCTGATTTCTAAGACATAAAGGAACTCATTCAAACTTATAAGAATAAGAGCCATTTCCCAGTTGATAAACAGTGTAAGGATATAAGCAGTTCTCAAAGGAAGAAACCCTGGCTATCTATAACATACGAAAAAATACTCTAAATTACTACTAGTTAGAAAAATGCAGATTAAAGCAATTTTGAGAGTCTACCTCTTACCCATCAGAGTGGCAAAGATGATAAAAAGGAAAATGATAAATATTGGAGGGTTCTGGGAAAACAGACACATTGATGCACTGTTGGTGGACCTGTGGATGAGTACTACCAATCTGAAAATCAGTTCACATCATCAGTAATTATACATAATTGCAGTATACACAAAAAGTTATTAACAGTATATGCCCTTTGATCTGTTATACCACTGCTAGGTCTGTTTCCTTCGAAGATCAAAGAAATAGGAAAAGGTCTTACATGTAAAATATACATGTAAAATATACATATATATATCAGCTCTTTTTGTAATAGAAAAAAACTAGACATTAAAGGGGTGCCCATTAATTGAGGCATAGCTGAATAAGTTATTGTTTATGAATGTGATGGGGTCCTGTCATGCTGTGAGAAATAGAGGATTTAAAAGTAATACCAGAAGACTAATGCAGAGTAAAATAAGCAGAATTAGGAAACAAATTATATGATAGCATCAGTATTATAAAAAATATCAGTTTTTAGCCATGTGATGTTGGGCAAGTCACTTGCCCAATTGCCCTCCAAAAATTTTTTAAAAAATTAAAAGAAAGTATCAGTTTTGAGGCATTTTATAAACAGATTGAGAGTGAAACGAGCAGAACCAGGAGGATTTTTCTAGAATAGCACAACACTGGAAAGACTAGCAACTTTGAAAGCTGTAAGAACAATGGTCTGTACAAGGCCCATCCATAGTTCCCAAGGACTGATGATGGAGCATCCTCTCCACCTCCTGGCAGGGAGGTGACAGATTTAGAGCCAAGTAGAATGAGACACGTACTTTTGTATACAGCCAAGGACAGAATTTGTTTTGTTTGACTGCATATTTGTTACAAGGAATTTGTTTTTCTTTTCTCTTTTTTTCAGTAGAGAGGGAGAGAAAGTTGTTAGTGAGTTGTTTTAGTTGTGGCATACTCTTCATGACCCCTTTTGGGGTTGTCTTGGCAAAGATGCTGGAGCAGTTGACCGTTTTCTTCTCCAGCTCATTTTTACAGATGAGGAAGCTGAGGCATGCAGGGTTAAGTGACTTACCAGGGTCACACAGTGTCCAAGGCCAGATTTGAACTACCAAAGATGAGTCTTCCTGACTTCAGGTCCACTACCCAACTGCCCTCAAGAGAGAAAATAGTTTTCTGTTAACTTTTTTTTTTTTAATGGAGATGAGAGTCGTACTACAAATGGGGAATGTTGCCCGTACTTTCAGATGAGGTCACTATATTGTTAGTTTTACTTAATTGTTTTACTTTGTTATAAAATACTTTTCACATAGTGAGAATGATCTATAAATTCTTGTAATATAAAAACAAAACATCAATAAAACTTTAAAAAAAAGTAGTCTCTCTCTCTCTCTGACACTAGCTGCCTACGTCCATGGCCTGCAGTCACGCAGATGCAGACCTGTCCAGGTCTGTGTACAGTCCGTGTCTGTCTGAGCCAGACATCTGTGTCTGAATCTTCGTGGTCTGAGTGATCTCCCTTATTCAGGAGCAGTCTCATTCTTGCTAAGTGGCCCTGAAATCTTCTATTCACGAGAAGGAAAAAATATTAGCCAGCTCCTCCTGGTCTGTGCCCTCTGTACTTTCTTTTTTTTTTTTTAAACCAAATACTGGCTTTTACTTGATTTGTTCTAAAAAACAACAACAAAAAAAAAAGACCTATGATTCTGATAATCACTTTCACGTGTTTATTTTCTTTTTCTAGGGTAGTCGTTCAAGCCTCATTTAGTTTGTTCAACCTACCTCTGGCTGACATCATTGACGCAGACGTGCTAAAATTCAAACGGAAGTAAGTTCCTTTATAATAATGACTGAAAAAGTCAACGTGTGTGGACTGGAACTATAAAATTCACTGTATTTCAGTTATGTTTTCATCTAAAAAATCATCTTCAGTCATAAATTCAGAACTGGAAGGGAAATCAGACCCTCTAATCCAGCCTCCTCAATGGACGGGTGAGACTCTTAGGGTTACTGGCAGAAATGGAATAGTTTATTTGTAGACACATAGAGTCCTTGCAGAAGACCATCAAGAGGCCATTTTTTGTTTTGTTTTTCAAGGCAAAGGTATTTGGAGTTAAGTGACTTGCCCATGCTCACACAGCTAGTGTTGTGTCAAGTGTGTGGGGTCAGATTTGAACTCAGGTCTTCCTGACTCCAGGGCTAGTGCTGTGTTCACTGCACCACCTAGCCACCCCAAGAGGCCATTAAAAAAAAAAGTTTCTATTACTTTTAAAAGTTATCACTTTGAGAGAGTTCATAGGACCGGTGTAAGAAACAAATGTTGGCATCAGTAGTTTTCTCCCCATTCCTGAAGTGATTTTATAATTTTTAGGAGGCAAGGAATCAAATTACACCAATATTAAGAAAGATTTACTTTCAGTCCTGACAGACAACAGAAGTCAGCTGCAACAGTCAGTGTTGTTCAATACGCACAATTAAAGGACAGATTTCAGATTTTGCCTTTCTACTGACAGTCAATAAAGACCAAAAGGGGAAAGTACTAGCAGCAGCTGACACTTCTATGTCAGAGTTTGCCAAGCTTTTTACATATAATTTAATGTGCTCCTATTAGCCCCGTTTTACAGATGAGGGGACCAGGGCTCAGAGACTAGATTGTGACTTGCTCAAGGATCACACAGCTCATAAATATCTGAGCCAGGATTTGCACTCAAGTCTTCCTGACTCCCAAGTCCATGCTCTAGACCAGCAGTTCTCAACCTGTGGGTCGCGACCCCTTTGGGGGTTGAATGACCCTTTCACAGGGGTCACCTAAGACCATCAGAAAACATATTTCCGAAGGTCTTAGGAACCGAGACACTGTGCTTCTCTAGCCATCTCAAGGTGGGTCCACCCATGTGTAGATACATCCACATACGAGCATTAAGGGTTGTGGCATTAGGAAGGTTGAGAACCACTGCTCTAGACAATATGCTTCTCTGAAGAATCAGGTGTCATCAGTGGCAGTCATGCAGGTGGTTTTTGCTTAGCTGTTTGCAAGGAATGTACTTTGTTGGTAAGCACTTGTTTCATCAAAATGAAATATATCTCTGAAAATTTTTCTTTTAAATAAAAATGCCTTTCCCAGAAAATAAAAAGATTTAATTCTCAGAAACTTTTGAAATCATTTACCAGCTAGTACATGTCTAACACAAAACTCAAATTCCACTCTTCCTATAAAGGAAGAGATTGAACTTTTGCTCCATAACACCTCAAGAACAAAGTTCAAAGTCCATGTTGTTGCTGTTTAATTGCCTACCAGACATTTTAAAAATTAATGAGAAAAAAAAATTTTTGGACCTGCTGCAAAGAGGTCATCTGCTATTCAGTCCTGCTGATTGCCTTACATTTCTAGTGTGTTGTATTGTTTTACACAAATACTGTTTTACACAAGTTTGGAGAAGAATAGGTGAATTTGAGACACAAACTGTATACATTTTCATTTGAGCTCTTTTGCCAAGGAAAGAAGCCACATTCATCACTCAGTTGATCAAGGTTGTTTATTGTCAAAGATACTAGTCTACAAGAACTTGTGTCCTTCATTTATCCTTACCTCTGGCCCCCAGATTCCTGAATCCACTGAACTGTTTGTGATTGCTCCACAAGGGTTATATCTCTGGGCATTGTTAGAGCTCTCTGTGATGATTTAACTTCAAGCAGCATTACAGCTTAGTCTGTATTTTTTGGGTTACTATGGTTTCATAAACAGTTCACACTATATAGGTTTCATTGTGTTATCTTTATTCCATCAGACGTTCTTTAGTTGAGTAAAAATAATGTGATAAGCAGGTAACAGGATTCTCTCCTTAGCCATGCTCAGCAGAAGCTGGTTATGTCACCTTGGCTTCAGGCCTCATGTCCCCTGAGGCATAAAGATGTTAAGATAGAACTAAAAGACCATTTGGTAATACTTTGCATTGAACCATCAGATTTATCATTACCTCAGACTTATCCAAACATGTTTTTATCAGTAATATATAATGTCTACTTAAGAATCAGTTTAAGTTCTACAGCAGGCTATGTAAATATTCATCCTTTTGGTTGGCTTTTCTGATTTTATTTATCTGTTTTTAAACAGTGCTTCCATTTCAGGTTCCATGCCTGAGTGAATAGATGTCAACATTGGTTGAGTATGAAATGGATTTATTCTGATCTTATCCGTTACAGATCACCCCTTTCCTCGATGGTTTTTGGGACCAATGCTTTGTTTACCAAACCTGCCCAGTCTTTAGCTCCTATTGTTATAGTTACTGTGTTAAACCAGTTCGGATATGAGCAGTTAAACAAGAAGTCCATACAGATTGATCCCAGGTAAAGTATCTTAAGATTATGAAGAAGGAGTGAGGAAATTGTGTCCATTTGTGTTCACTTCAGCAAACATTTATGGGAGGCAGCATGGCTTAGTGGATAGAGAGCCACCCCAGAGTTAGCATGACTTTGGTTCAAGTCCTACCTGACATACATTTAAATGTGACTCTAGTCTTAGGGGGCTGAGAGCCACCTCAGAGTCAGGATGACCTGGGTTTAAGTCTTAACTTTGACATGTATTTGCTCTGTTACTCTGGGAAACTCCTTTAGCCTCTCAGTGCCCCAGGCAACTCAATAAGTTGTAGGACAGTTGTCTTGAGGCATTGGTAGAGTTTCCTCACCCTGGAGTTCATTTCACCAATAAAATCACAGAAAAACAACAAATGTTGGAGGGGATGTGGGAAAATTGGGACACTAATGTACTGTTGGTGGAGTTGTGAACTGATTCAACCATTATGTAGAGTAATTTGGAACTATACCCAAATATTTATAGCAACTCTTTTCTGGGGGTAAGGAATTGGAAATTAAGAGGATGCCAATCAGTTGGGGAATGACTAAACAATTTGTGGTGTAAAATTGTGTTGGAATGCTATTGTGCTACAAGAAATGATGAACTAGATGCTCTCAGAAAAACCTGGAAAAACTTGAATTGATGTAAACCAACTGAATTGATTTTTAAAGGTCCATTTCAGGGAACTTTCCCTGCTTCATACTCTTGGTGAGTTTTTTTGGGGTGGGGTGAGGAGTGGAGGCATGGTGACTGCTAGAATTGCTAGTTATATTCCTCTGCCACTTAGTGCCCTGGAATAATTTAACATTTGGTTTACCAGTGGCCCAGATGGATAATGTAGTTCCGAAAATGATCCAGCATGATGTCCATAAAGTGCTTTAAAATCCTCCATGGCAAAATTACTTAGCAAAATGCACAAATATAAATAATTCGCATCATCCTTGCATATACTTTTATTGTTTGGCACTGTAATATATACAACTGCAGCTTGAGGGCCTCATGTTGCCCTGTACTGTCCTGTTTTTGAGAGCTGTAACTATCTCTAACTGTATCTCTTTGGCACCAGTAGGAGGCATTGTCTCACAGATCATTGTGATTATATAAAAAAACATTTGTTCTAAATTTAGTAATTTCCATTTACTTCCTAGTGATAATAGGATTTGGTTTCTAGCTGTCCCCCTATACTATGTGGTAGGTCATCATGGGTCTTCAGGTCTGGGTACTGAGCGAGAAAACCAGAATGTAATTTCTCTCCATTTTATCAGTGAGGATCAAGTTCAAAGGTTAGAAAACTGTTACTCTCCCCACCCCGGTCTGTGTACTCCCCATAATGGCCCAGTGGACTAAGAATGTTTATAAAATCCTTTCTTAGCCCATTGAAACATAGGAAAACAGTACAATTTCATTTTTCTTTTTGGAGGGGGGGAAGGCAAGGCAATTGGGGTTAAGTGACTTGGCCAAGGTCACACAGCTAGTATGTGTCAAGTGTCTTATGCCAGATTTGAACTCAGATCCTCTTGACTCCAAAAACTAGTTCTCTATTCACTGCACCACCTAGCTGCCCCAAGTACAATTTTAAAATATGTAAAAACCATTCTTAGCTTGCAGGTTATTTAAAACCAGATAGTGGGATGGATTTGACCCATGGAATATAGTTTACTGACCCCTGCCTTAGTGGAATGACTTCAGATATTGTATAGTGTAGTTGTTTTCTCTTCTATATCCTACTAAATATCATACTGAAAACTTGGTTTTATTTGCCTTCCTACTGAAACACTGTAAACTCTAATATTTAATCATAGGATGGATAGATAGATAGCTAGATAGATAGATAGATAGAAAAAGCCCTACTGTGTTGCCCTTCTGGCGTTCAACAGATTTTCTGATTAGCAGCTATTTGTAATTTAGATGCTAAATATTACAGTAAATTAAGGAAGTGATAGGTTTATGAAATATAACAATATAGGGGCGGAGCCAAGGTGGCGGTGTAGAAGCAGGAAAACGCTGCAGCTCGCACACAGCCACCTCAAATACCCATAAAATATGACTGTAAACAAATTTTAGGGCTCCAAAACTCACAACAGAAAAACACATCTCCCTCAGAAGGTGGCTTGGCAGGAAGGGCTCATCACAGCACACTGGGAGCCTAAATCCAGCCCAGCCTGAAATCACATCTTGGCCCTGGGGCAGTCAAGATGAGCAGCAGCTGGAGCCTTCAGGAGAGTGGATCAGCAGCAGCGCTGTGGCAGTTTCCAGATTTATCAAGCCAGAAGAAATAAGAACTAAGTGAAAGATCAGTGGAACTCAGCTAAATTTGGGGGAGAAAAGCAGTCCAGCCAAACTGCCTCCAGGGCAAGGAAGCAGCAGAAGTGGCAGCCCTGCCACCTCCACTTGGCTGCTTCAGAGCTCCCAGCCTACAGACTGAAAGGGGGCCAAGCAAGAGCACAGAGGCTGTGTTCTTGTTTTGAACAGCCTGCATCTGGATCCTGGCCTTGAGTGGTGGTCCTGGGGTGTGTTTTCAGTGAGCCAAAGCTGGTGGGGGCTGCAGCAGTCCCCTTAATAGCTCAAGCGGTTGTGAAAACTCCAGCAATTTGGGAAAGAGCTTTCCCCCCCCCTGGAAGCAGAGTTCCACAGAGCTAAAAAATTAAGCAGTTAATTGGGAAGAGAAATGAGAATGATGCACGAAAATCATGAAAAGAGAGTCAACAACCTGACTGAAGAAAATAACACCTTAAAACACCTTAAAAAAAAAACTCAAATGGCAAAAGAGGCCCAAAAAGTCAGTGAGGAGATGGAAAAAGAATCCCAAAAGCTTTCTAAAGAGAATAATTCCTTCAGAATTAGAGTGGAGCAAATGGAAGCAAATGACTTTATGAGAAATCAGGATACTATTAAACAGATCCAAACAAATGAAAAAATAAAAGGCAATGTGAAAT
>JAQQSW010004783.1:0-14359 GCA_028646575.1 Pseudocheirus occidentalis | reverse complement strand
TCCTATTAGTGTCTTCTGATGACCTGACAGCGGTGGTGGTGATAGTCCCATTGGCGTCCTATTAGTGTCTTCTGATGACCTGACAGCGGTGGTGGTGATAGTCCCATTGGCGTCCTATTAGTGTCTTCTGATGACCTGACAGCGGTGGTGGTGATAGTCCCATTGGTGTCCTATTAGTGTCTTCTGATGACCTGACAGCAGAATCTTTATTAGAAACTAACAATTGATAGCAGCTAGATAGCTCAGTGCTAGAGTGATGGACCTAAGTTCAAATCCATCATCAGACACTCACTAGCTATGTGACCCTGAGCAACTCACTTAACTTTTGTTTATATTAATCCACTCTAAACGGAAATGGCAGTATCTTTACCCAGAAAGATCATGAAGAGGTTGACATGATTAAACAAGAACATAAACAACAAGAACAGCAAGAATGATTGTAGCACCAAAGCGATATTTACAGCACCTACAGTGCCGGTGTATTTCTGAATCTCAAAATATAACATTCTCTACATGGAAAACAGAACCAAAGCATTTATTCAAATATCAGAAAGCTGAAGCCCAACACCACAAAGGCAAATTCATCATAGCAACAAAGAAATCTATACACAATAGCAATGCAGGGTCACCACATCCCCAAGCCTTCCCCCTGCTAGAGGCTTCCCACAAACAAACACTCACAGCTCACTGCCTGCTTCATCTCTCACCCTCAGCTCAAACTACTCTGACCAACTTCCTCTGGGATCTGCTCCACCCCTCCTGCTCCACTCACTCAGCAAGCTCCTCTCACCACAGACTCATGTGACTCGGGCTTTCATGTGACTCAAGCAGGTCAAATGGGACTATTAATGAATGGGAAAGAGCTTCCCATTTACATTACCATTACACAGATTCACCTAGGTTATGGGGAATTTAGTAAGCTCCACATAAATGGGAGAAAAGACCTTATGGCAACTCAGAAGTTTTGAGTTACCCTTAGTTTCCCAGCTTGGACTCACAGTCTCCTTGAACTCTATGTGTACTCGTTGAAGAGTGTGTAACAGACATTAAGGGGAGGGAATATTTTGTAGTAATAATTCTTATGATACCACCTTTAGTAAATGTGTTGTTTAGTTACTCAATCCTGTCTGATTCTTGGTGAACTCATATGGGGTTTTCTTGGCAAAGTTACTGAAGTAGTTTTTCTCTTTCCTTCTTCAGTGGGTTAAGGCAAACAGAAGTTAAGTGACTTGACCAAGGTCACACAGATAGTGTTTAAGATCAGATTTGGACTCAAGTCTTTTTTATTCCAGACACAGTGCTCTTTCCGTTAAACTTTCTAGCTGCCTCACCCTTTTCTGTAAGTTCTTAAGACTGTATGACTAAAATATTCTCTTTTTCTAAACTTGAAGGGGGGCAGGTCAGTGGGGATTGAGAGAAGCACACTAGGAGTACCATAAGCATTATGAAATTATGCCTGCTCCCTTAGAAAAAAAAACCATTAAGCTCCAAGAGGGAGATGTAGCCACCCTAATTTTGGGAAGCAACATATGTGATATCAAGAGTTAGGAAAAGGATTGTCATGCCTAATGTTGGCTACATGAGACATACTCAGAGAGAATGTTCCAGAAAATTATGTTAGGGTCAAATCATGGAGGAATCTGAAATCCAGGATGAAGAGTTAGTACTTTATTTAGTATTCATTTTCTCATAGTAGAATATAAAATATTATATGGGAGGATATGATTGTACTTCAAGTTATTGACAGCTAAGAAACACCAAGGTCACAGATCCAAGATAAAAGATGAGTTCCTTACTCTAAGTCTCCAGAAATGAATTATGTAACATATGTGGAATAATTACATTTAAATCCATAAAACAAAGAAGACAGACCCTAACAAAGTAAAATTCTCATGAATTAACATCTAAAAATGTAATCCTTAAATCCCTTACTCATCATTCTTCCTCAACCAGCTTCCACTGGCTATGACAAGGGCACAAGATAATTCACAGACTAGTATATGCACTCATTTTAATATCCCCTTACCTCCAAACTACAGAGACTGTGCTTCAAATCTCCCCACTCTCTTGGCTACAGCTAAGGACAAAGGATTTCTGTAAATGTGTTGAATTCTACCTGATAATGAGCTCTAAGTTAGGGAGTCGCCAAAAGCAAATATTTTGCCTGAAACCTACTCTCTCCCCTACCCCAGCACTACAAAGATTACTGGATGCTGATTCAATGTAGGGAAAAGGGCTACCATGTCCAGGTGCTGTGGCCTGAATAAAAAAGTACTAAAACCTGTAGAAGATCTATTCTATCCCCCCAGAGGGTATTCAAACCAGTAAACCCTATAACACTCATTGGGAATTATACTCATCAGCAAAGGGGAAAATAAAACAAACCAGAAAATGAGCAGTGACTGAAACAATTTTTAAGAGGAGGAAATCTGAGACTCCAAAGATTTCAAGAGAAATCAATAAAAGCGTAGAGCACATACAGATAAATCAAGAGAGGAACTCAAAATCAGATGAAATGGGGAGTAGTAAATCTTCAAAGATAATACTTAACAAATATTATAAGATAAAGTAGTTGAACTTGTGTCTGAAGAAAACCATAATCTTGTGGACGCCTAAGAAATTGGAACTGCTAGGCTAAGTGAACTTATATGTCAAAGAAGCCAGGGTGTGAAAAGAGGTAATTGGAATCTATCCAATTCTCAGGAATGAGTGTATATTTGTCTTTATGATTATTGATAGGAATTATATTTATAAATCACAGAAACTGATTTTTGATTGTTACACATATTTGTACTGAATTAGAAATTAATTCAAATCTCCTAAGTTTTCTCCAAATCTTATGTCTTTATTAAATATACCCTTCAACCACTATAATAATCTCCTAAATAAATAACTTACTAAAATGTTTCCAAGAGTTATTGACTTAAAAGATAAATCATTTGAGTACTGAAATCATTTCTCAGCAACATATTCAAATTGGATGCTGAGAAATATTGGCTTAAGCATTCTGGTTAAGATGGCAACATGAAATGTCAGAGAGAAGAGTATCTCTCACATAAGGAACAATAATAATGAAAACAAAATAGAATCAAAAGTAAATTTCTCTGTCCCATCCAGCATCCATCCCTCCCTTCCCCCCAAATGACAAGATGGCAGAAGTAGATAGAGATGTTTTACCTGGAAAGTTGGTGAGAGTATAGGTAAACTTTGTAGATGATAGAGTTGGAGAAAGTGTCACATCAGCTCTATGAGATTGTAACCTCCCTCTTTATGGGGAGGAACCATGTCTCCTAAGTCTTCTTAAGGGAGGTAGCCTGGCATGGAGGAAAGGACACTGACAATGGAGTCAGATAGTTCAAATATAGTCTCTGATGTATGCTACCTTCCCCTAAGGCAAGTCCCTCAATCTGGAGTTTCAGTTTCTTATGTATAAAACTAGGAGGCTGGAGAAGATGGTTCTGTATGTCATTTTTAGCTCTATGTCTATGATCCTATGAAATTCTTATTCTCAGTGCCTTACAGATAGCAAGATGACTTTTTAAAATGGTTTATTGAATTGAATTTTCTTTCCTAGCTTTTTATATAATCTCAGTAGAAGGAATGGCAGTTTAGCAACATGATGGATTTAGAAACAGCTCTTAAGATGAAATCTCTGGTCTAACTATTATGCTATTGATTTCTTGATGATATTATTCATTCATTCTTCAGCATTTCTTAAGTGCCTACTGTGTGACAGATGCTGTTTTCAGCACTGGTGATTTAAAGACAACAATTATCTGATACTTTGTGAGAATGGGAAGTAGGGATTCAGTATGTTTCATTCTGTATGTTACAACTAGTGGCAGATGTAACTATCTTTTATCATGGCTTCCATCTTCAGGGTCTGAATAAGTTCTGGCTTATTCTCACCAATTAACTTTGCTCTTTCACTTCCTCCCTCCTCCACTGTAAGATGTTAATAGCTTATGGTAGTTGATATGATTTTCTTCAACTATCTCTACGTGCATTACTGTTTTAGCTCATGACAGCCATTAAGTTAAGAAAAACCTCCATTTTTCATCCTAGATCAGGGATTGGTTTTGTGCCAAATGTTGCTCAATTCAGACCATTTGTGGGTCCTTGTCTCTTATTAACTTATTGGTGGACTTAAGGAACTTGTGGAGTCCACTTATATTTTTCTAGATATTTATGGTTAATACTAGATTAAATAGGGAGCTTTGTTGTGTCCCTGGCAGAAAGGATGGGGTCAGGTTCCAATTGAAGGATCAGAGACAGGTCAGATTTCCTGCAAAACAGTCAGCCAAGTGTGAGGCCAGAACAAGGACCAGATATACCTTGGGGAAAGAAAAATAATCAGCTTATCAGTTTAGTCTTTTCTTTTTAAAAATTTTGATGATAGATAACAAGACAGTATAAAAAGGTCTCTAGGTTTATATTTTAGAGGCCCAAAGTTATCTTTAGCCTTGACAATGCAGTAACTCCCTTCAGTGGTAGAGAGCTAAAATGACAAGATATTATGATTAATATGTGGAGATGTTTAGGGCAGCTAGGTGGCACAGTGTGCTACATTTCTGAGCCTGAAGTCAAGGAGATTCCTCTTCCTTAGTTAAAATCTATCCTCAGACACTTACTAGCTGTGTGACCCTGGGCAAGTCACTTAACCTTGTTTGCCTCAGTTTTCTCATCTGTTGGAGAAGAAAATGGGAAATGACTCCAGTATCTTTGCCAAGAAAACATCAAATAGGGTCACCACCAGATTTCCACTCAGGTCTTCCTGACTCCGTTCTTGGGTTCTCTATTCACTGTACCACCTAGTTGCCTAAGGAAGAGACTCAGATAAAGAATATTATATACTCCACAAAGCAGCTCAGGTAGTCTTGCAGCCTTTTCTCTCCTTCTCCTCAGTCCTCCCCTCCCCCTAGTTCTCTCTGTCTCCCTGTCTCTCATAAAGACAACGAAAATTCCAGGATGGTCAAAAAGAGAAAGAAAGAATTTAGGAATGAATATAGACTAGAATTTACAGCTCTCAATGCAAAATTTAAATTCTTACCTGTGTGACATCAGGAAAAATTTGAAAGGATGATGGAAATCTCTTTAAAGAAGTAAAATAGGAATTAACAAATATAGATCATGAAACTACAGTAGTGGAATGAAATCTGGTGGAAGAGAAGCAACAAACAAAAATGTTAAAAGAACAAGTGAATTGAGTATAAGACAAGGTGATTGACCTTAAAGAGAGGGATGCACAAAGGTCACAAGAACCACAGATGTCCTCATAGAACTTGGCAAGTCATGAATACGATGATGTAGGAAATGGCATGAGAAAATGTCCAAGTCCTGAATAAAATGAAAAACTATTAACTGAGATTCCACAGATCGTTGGTAGAGGAAAAACAACAACAGTGGCCTTTGTTTCAAACTCAAAGAAATAGAATGCTTAAATATTATAATTTCAAGGAGAAGCACAATTTTTTAAAACAAATATCCAGGAAAAAGAATTTCACATGTAAAGGAAAGAGAATCTGAACAAGAGATCATAGAAGGGAAGGGAATCCTATGTTCTGAAAAGCAACAAAAAGAAAAGGTGAAGCTGGAACTACAAATACCATTTTGAGAAATGGAACCTACACACCCATGAAAGAGCTATACATAAAAAATGAAGGACTTTGAGGGAGGAATTTCTTTAGAAAAATAACAGATTTGCATGGGATATTCAATTTTCAAATACTCCAAAGAACAAAAATGCAATTAAGTTTTAAAATTATAGCTATTAATGATAGAAAAAATGATACAATAAGTTATCTCATGTTTAGAGACAGCCACACTTTTGATGGTGGTTTATAAAGAGAATAGATCTGAGAGACAACTCATTTCCACTTTTTTTTTTCTTTTTGCTACTCTTCTGGATAAATTCTGAAGTTAACCAATTCTTATAAATAGCTATCATATCCATCCTAAAACTAGTCTTGTTTAGGCAAAACATTACCAATTTTTAAAATGATACTCCTAGGACAAAATATTATGAAAATGCTGGTTTATTTAATAACTTAAATTTTTTTTAAATAAAAGAAAAAATAGAAATCATGGTGCCCATATAGGGGCAATATGGACATTCTGAAAGTTAAAGTGAACCTGTGAAAGAAGTCATCACTGATGGCCTAGATTCTTCATGAAATTATGATCTTGTACATAAAAAGCATGATAAAGCATGAAATTGTGATCTTGTACACACACGTAGTTAACAAAAATATTGGATTTTGCATCCATGACTGCTGCTTAGTATCAGGAAATTACTGAACTTCTCAGTTTTCTGATTGTTAAATAAGGTTGGACTTGGTAACTTAGAAAGTTCTTTGTGCTCTGAGACTATGACCCTGTGTACTTTTAAATTAATTCATTCAGTGTCCTCCTGGAATTGCTTAGGGACAAGTTGTATGAAAGCACCAAGTGTTTGAGCATCACATAACATTGCTCTCTCTTTTATAGTATTTCTTTTTAATGTAATATAGCATCTGAAGGCCTCTCTTCCCCTTTGCTGTGGTTCTACACTGAAGGGAACAGTGTATCATGTACTCCCTAGAGGGTATTGGATATTCTTTTTATGAAAATGAGAGGAGAAAATTAGGTCTTTCAATTACAATGAGTCCTTGTGATTATGGTTAGGAAATTGACACAGTTATGGGGATGCCATCTCTGAGAACCATTTTTTGTTTGTAATTGACTGGCAGCTGACATTCTTATTAGTATATTCTTGGCTGTCCTCACATATTTGATGGGAAAGTTTTCTTTTGTGCTGAATAAATGATTCAGGCAAAACAGATTAATGTTACAGACGGGGTCCTGATTGGTGAAAATTGTTTTTTCTTGATTGTACCACGTGTCATTACCTGGACCAGGTTCAGACTGTTACATATTTTAGTTGAACTTCATCTCCTCAGAATGATTGAATTATAATGGAAGCATTCAATGCAATTTACCTCAAAGGCTAATGCTGTGGGGTCTGGCATTATTTCTGACTTTCTCTTTAAAATGTTTCACTTTTATGTGCTTTATCATTAAAGGTTCAGTATAAAACTTTCTTTCAATCCCCTTTTCTCAATTAGATGTATTGATTAAAGAGAATATGATCTTGTGATTTTATGCATTAAGCAAATGCTACTTTATTTAATGGGTTTTAAATAAACCTGAAATGCTCTCTGAGATGGTCCAATAGCTTAGCATAGATCATTCACTTATGCCATCATAATTATTATTTTATATGAAGTTATAATTGCATAAAATACAGTCTCCTTAACCTAATATTCAAGGCCACTCCTAAGCTGGTTCCAACCCAATTCCTTTATTTCACTTCAACCACCCAATGTTCTAGAACAGGGGTGGAGAATCTGTGCCATCAAGGCCACATGTAGACCTTTAGGTACTCAAGTCAAAGGTCCTTTTAGTCAAAGGGCCACACCTGAAGACCTAAAGATCCACATGTAGCCTCAAGGCCACAGTTTCCCTATCCCTGTTCTAAGTAAACTAGAGTAGTCTTTGTTTTCTGGTTTTATCCAGTCTTCTCTCTACTCTGTATGTTGTACATAACTAAAATGAACTTCTTTTCATCCTCTGCCTATTGAAATTGTTCTCCTTCAAAGCCTAGATGAGGGGTCACCTTCTCTATATTGTCTACCTTGATCCCTCAAGAAAAATCAGTCTTTCAGTTGAGTTTCACAGACATTTTTAAAGCATCTGCTGTACTGTTGAAGGTTTTCCTACCTTTTCCTGGAGTTTTAGGTACTGAAATGAATAAATAAAACTTTTTTTTCAACTTTTTGATCTCAAGACCTACTTCCTTAAACTCTGGAAAATTATGGAGGATCTCTTGGACAGCTCTTGTTTATGTGTGTTATACCTATTGATACTTACCACGTTAGAAATTAAAACTAATATTGTTATGAAAATAGTTTTGACCTCTCAGATCCCCTTCAGGGACCATCTGGGGTACCCAGACCACACTTGGAGAAGCACTGGAATTAATAAATAAATAATGGACGCTAAATAAAAATTTGTTAGCTTGAATGGCCAGGCACTGTGGTAGGTACCATGGGACTAATGGAAGACATGATGTAGATCTTTTCTTAAAGACCAAACAATTCAGTGGTGGTAGCAGAGAGACAAGACAAAACCAAGAGAAAGAGTGACAGGTATGAAGTAGAGATCTTCACAAACTGCTATGAGGAATTTTAAAGAGAAGGACCAGTTTTAATTTGGTGGGGTGGATTTAAAGGAGGCTTTATGGAGGTTTAATCTGAATCAAGCCTTGAGGAAAGACTTTGGTAGCAAAAGGCACTATTTGACATATCTATATCTATATCTATATCTATGGAGATATCTATCTATATGGGGATATCTGTCTATACATATATCTATATCTATCTATCTATCTATATATGGGGAAGAGAAGAGTTCTTTTTATGCTTGGGAGACATTATGATCAAATACACACATATGAAAGTGGGTAGAAGAACAGGAGATGATGAGTAGTCAGAAACAATATTTAAAAGGAAACAGTATCCAAAGACTGGAAAGGTTAATTGCAGTCCTTTAGTGGATGACTTTGACTGTCAGAGTCTATCAATCAATCAACAAACATTTATTACACACCCACTATCTGCAAGTGATTTTCTAGGCAATAGAATATAAAGAGAAAAAGGAAACAGTATGTGCCTTCAAGGAACTTTTCTACAGAGGGAGAAAACATGTACAAGCATATTATCTATAATGAATTTAAGATAATTTTGTGAGCCACTAAAATATGGAAGAATCAGGAAAAAGCTACATGTAGAAACTGTCCCTTCAGATGAATTTTGAAGGAAAGAAGAAATCCTAAGAGGTGGGGCTGAAAAGGAAGTGCATTCTAAAAACTGGGAGCAGTCAGTTCAAAGACCTGGAGACAGGACATGAAATATTTTAAATGAGGAAAAGTAAGAAAATCAATCTGGTTGGACCACAGATTAAGAGAATGGGAGTAAGTTTTAACCAGTAATGAATGAAGAACATGTCTTGTTTTTCAGGAAAGGAGTTAAATTATTAGCCCAGTTTCAGAGCTTAAGAAATAGGAAAACAGTTTCACATAACTTAAATATAACTGAACAAGAACAATTATTGTTGCTAGGGCTATGGGAAGATGGGTTCATATAAATATACTGGTGGTAAAACTGTAAATTGGCCAAGAATATTAAATTAGTCAAGAAAAGTAAATGAACTGATCATGTTCTTTGGTCCAGTGCTTGTCCTACTATGTATAGACTTCAAGTTTAAAAGCATTTATTTATTAAGCATTTATTATCAATCAGACAATCTTCTAAGAGCTGAGATTACAAATACAAGCAAAAAATAAAAAGCAGCTCCTGTACTCAAGGAACTTATACTAGAATGGAGGAGGACAGCACAGAAAAGGAGCTGAAAAATGATGGTGGGGGTGAAGGCAGGATGAAGAAGCCTGGAGAGTTAGGAACAGAGACAGAAGAGGAGTGAATATATGAATATGGCTGACTTGAACACTTCCTCAAGACAGAGGTCACAAAATGGGGTTGTAGTGGATGGGGTGATGTTTCAGGGTAAGAAGACCACGGGAAAGGAGGACATCAGCAAGGACATCATCTGGAGTTAGTAAGACCAGCATTCAAAACCAGCCTAAGATTCTTATTAGCTTTGTGACCCTGGGCAAGTAATGTAATAGTTGTCTGACTCAGTTTCCCCATCTGTAAAATTAAAGTAATTATAGTACCTACCTCCCGAGGTCATTGTGAGGGTCAAATAAGATAATTTTAAAGAGTATTTGGCAAATTTTAAGTCCCTATGTAAATCCTAACTATGATGATGATAAGGATCATACCTAATATATATCAAAATCTTCATAGTAATATTTGAAGGAAAAAAGAACTAGAAATAAAGTTGACACACATCAATAGGAGAACTGATAAAAGGAACAAAAACTAGTAATATGAATATATTAGAATATTATTGTGTAGTAAATTATGAAGAATATATGGAATTCAGAGAATGTGGGAAGATTTATATTAGCTAATACCAAGATAAATAAGCAGAGCCCAAAGACTGTTATACATCACAAATGAAAGAATATAATTGAAACATTAACTAAAAGGAAGCCAAACTCTGAGTAACTGAATAAATAAATGTGGTCTTAGAGAAAATATAATTAAATATACCTCCTTCCTCATAGAAGAGAGGGAGAATCATCAGGGTAGTATGTAGTATAAGTTGTGAATCATGGTCACTATATGAAATCTTTTTATTTAATTGTTTTTCTTTTCATGAGTGGTGGTGAGTAGAATGACAAGAAGGAGAAAATGATATTTCTAGAAATAAATGTGGTATAAAACAAAGTCATTGACATACCTTATTTAATAAAATATAACTCCTAGGATGATTGCTAGTCTATAATTTAGCATAAACTACTACACAGTTATATACCAGTACAACAACAACAAAAAATTATTAAAAGAAATAGAGGTTATCTGCAAAAGTCGTGATGCTCAAATTAACAGGATAACAGATAGAAACCACAAACAATCCAGTTTCAGAAGAGGAAACTGAAAAACAACCTGCTTCATATGGATTAATAGAAATTTCCTGTCAAATTCTTAAAGAACAATCAGAGCACAAATTATTGCCAAAATTAATAAAAAAATATTTCACCAAGCTCTTTTTATGGGACAAATATAATCCCAATGCTGAAATCATAAAAGGATGAAACAACAACAACCAAGAAAAGTTTTAGATCAATATTCTTAATGAATCCCAAATTAAAATTGACAAAAATAAAAGACAAAATAAATTTTTCCAGTTTCCTATGATCCAGTTCAATTTAAATTAAAACATTTAAAGCCACTTAAAGCTACAATATGTTGGCAGATGCCCCCCAAGAAGCTTTTGACAAAGCATAACATTCATTTATACTATAAAAAAACCCAACTCTATTATACATAGGTATAGCAAAGTTTAAAAAGACGAAATTTTCTGTAGAAATTATATACCTATAGAAACTTCCTGTAAGGAAAAAAGAGCATTAAGTACAATGAGAAAATACAGGAACCTTTCTCAATAAATCAAGAAATGAAACAAGTGCTGTTTCCCCAATGTTTGACATGATCCTAAAAAAATAAAAAAGCAATAAGAGAAAAAAATTAAAGTCATAATGAAAGAAAAAGCAGAGACAAAATTATTTGCTAACATGATGTTTTACTTAGAAAACATTAGTGAATTAGCAAAGAGACTAATTAAGAGAATTAACATTGGTAAAGTACGAGGATACAACATTGACCTACAAAAATCAATGTCATTTCTATAGAGTAATTTTTAAAATCTGAGATAAAATTATAGAAAGGGAAATCCTATTCAAAAGTACTAGAAAATGCATGAAATATCTGGCAGTGAGTCTTTCAAGCCACACTCAAGACTTTAAAGTCACAACTTAAATAAATAAAAAATGATTTAAATAACTGCAGATATATTTACTGCCCATGGCAGGGCTGTGTAAATATAATAAAAATGAGAGTAATTACAGAAATTAATTGACAGTTTCAGTAATATGTCAATAAAGAAAGAACATTTTACAGAGCCAAATAAAAAAATCCATTTAAATGAACAAAACATTTACAATCTCAAGGGAAATGTTCAAAAAAATAGAAATGACAGAGGAATGATACCTCCATACCTTAAATTATACTATGAAATAGTAATCATCAGAACTCTTTGGTACTGGTTTAAAAAACAGAAAAGTAGATATGAAGCAATCAGAAACAATTGAACTCCATAACCCCATTCATAAACCTGAAAGCATATTGGAGGAAAGGCTCTCTATTTTACAAGAATTTCTAGGAAAATTGGAAAAAGTTTGGTAGAAATAAAGTTTAAATCAACATCTTATACAATCTACTCCACTAAGCTCAAATGAATTATGTGACTTGAATGATTAAAGGTTACACCAAGAAAAAATTATATAAAAACCAGATCAAATAACTCTGAGAGTTATGTCTGAGACAGTTCTTAGCCAAACAAAGGATAGACCGTATGAAATTTAAAAATAAAATAGATAATTTTGAGAGCATGAAACTGAAAAGATATTTCATGAAAAAATTATGTGAGTAAAATAAGAAGGGAAATGATTAATTAAAGGGAAATGATGAATTAAAACAATATTTTCCTCAAACTTTCTTGTTAACGGTATAATATCCAAGACACAACAGAAAATAAGAGATATACAAGATTGAAAGCTATTCATCCATTAATAAGTGGTCAAAGGATAAAAACAAACAGTTCTCAAAAACACAATTGCAAACCAAAATACTTCAGATGGGCTCAAACAAATAGTTATTTGGGATAAACAATCTGAGATTGTTAATCAGGAGGTAAGAAACAAAAGTAAAAACAGTCATGGATTAGAGGCTTCAGTAGAGTTCAGTCGGTTACTCAGAAACTGGCAAAAAGCATTCATGGATGAGTTTGTTTCAACCAGCACCCACATCTGAGAAATTCTATCCGATTTATTCCACCCTGTTGCCCCTGCTGTGGACTAGGCCATTCCTTTGTCCCCTTTTTGCCTTCACAAATCCTTTATTTCACTTATCATTCTAACTAAAATTGTACCAATTAGTGATTCACTATGGTTAATAATTCTCTTAAATGCAAATTCCCACAGGAGAGTTAAGTAGATGTTCAGGCATTCACACTTCAATGGGAATTGGCTTAATCATTTAATTAAATATCTTATCTCTTTAAACCTAAGTCATAAAGGCCCTGTGGAAGAAAGAGGAAGGATGAATTCTATTCTCTTGATGGATCAGAGAAGCAGGGAGTTGTGGTTTTTAATCCTGGTCACTTGAAGGAGATGAGCAGAGAGGAGAATAAAGGAAAAAAACATGCAGTGGTGTGTGTGTGTGTGTGTGTGTGTGTGTGTGTGTGTGTGTGTGTGTGTGTGTGAGTGTGTGTGTGTATGTGTGTGTGACAGTAAATGGCAGAACTTTAAGCAGTCAGACAGCAACATGAAAGAGCAGGGTAAGAGAGAAAGAGGGAGCCAGACTGTAGCGTAAGGATGAAGAAATGAAAGTGGATTGGCACAAAATAAAAACATCATCCATGGAAAGATGCCCATGTTAAGAAGTTAAAGAAGCTCCTTGATTTAGTGGGAAAGCCTAGCTGTCTTCTTGCGTGCATCCTCTTCTCCCTCCAGCTCTAACTGCGCTGACTTCCAGTTTTCTGTGGGCTCTGCTCCACCCTTCAGCAAGTTCCTCCTACTATAGGTTCCATGTGACTACATTTGGCATATTAGGGGGCAGGAAAATCTTCAAATTCCCTTAAGCTTGTCCGTGTTTTAGCTGGAAAAAATGGGAAAAGCACTGAATAAATTTAATAAAATTTTAAAGCTAGAAGGTACCGAACAATTGGACATTTAGTCTCTTCTTGACAACTCCTAGTGATTAGAACTAGTGCCTGAGACAATCCTTTCCATAAAATTATTAGTTAGATGGATGCATGGAGAGAAAGAGGGAGAGACAGAGAGACAGAGAGACAGAGAGAAACAGAGAGAGAGAGAGACAGAGAATTTATTAAGCGCTTATTGAGTCTAGACACTGTGCTAATATTCAAACAACAGCAGACAACACATACAGGGAGTTCGATGAGGGAAAGGGGAGGATGAATGCTTTAGGGTTTAGAGCTGGGCATAAAGTAGGGTGGAGGCCAAGATTTGGGCAAAGTAAAGTGAAAGCTAACTTTTATCAGAGCTCAGAGTTGTTCCAGGATCAGGGACAAATTTTCTGGTGGAGAGAGAGTGAGAATGATGGTTTGGAGATGACCAGGAAGTATTTAGGGAACTTTCCTTTATACTCAAAAGGATCTGTGGGTTTGTGATCTTATGACTGTGGGCATTCCCTCCAATTATATAGCTCTCAGACCATGTGTACCTTTTAATTCAGTGAACTTGTCATATTCCCCAGAAAAGGACCACTCAACATGCTGGGTGCCTCCTTCACTTGTTTTTGACATTGGAAGGATGTTATTAGAACAAAATAATCAGTTACTTCTTTCTCCACGTAACAGGCACATCTTTTATGCCCAGACATTTCTTTGATGAACTATTTATTCTCAACCTCTTTTGTAATTCCTTTACAATACCAGTATTCTACTGGTGTTTTGTATGGCTGTATGTTATTGTATCAATAATGAGATATTCACAACACCCATGATGATTATGAATATGTTGGTGTAGTTTTGGATCACAAAATATAGCAAACTCTCCACATGGAAGGCAGAACCAAGGTCTTTATTCAGAAACCATAACACTGAGTCCCAA
>JAQQSW010004782.1:0-14359 GCA_028646575.1 Pseudocheirus occidentalis | reverse complement strand
AGTTCTGACTGTGTTGTCTTACTCCCATTCCATGCTTTGATCCTTTTTGTCCACAAAAATGATTCTAGCGTTTTATTGCTGTTCTTATTTTGCTTCCTTTTCCTCATGTTGGCCAGTCAATTAATTGGTTGGTTTTTTTAGCTTTGTGAAACTCTGCTTCCAGTGGGGAAAGCTCTGATCCAAATCGCTGGGGTTTTCCCAGCTGCCGGCGCTATTTGTGGGTGTGTGTGTTGCAGGCCCCCCCCCAGCTTTGGCTTGCTGAAAGTGCACCCCAGAACCACTACCCAAGATCAAGATCCAGATCCAGGCCGCTTAAAGAAGAGCTTTTGGCCCTGATCAATTGACTCGGCCCTCCTTCGGGGTCCACAGGCCAGCAGCTCTGAAGCAGCCCAGTGGGGACAGTTGCAGATTACATCAGTTCCTGCCCTTCCCCCACTGCTTCCTTGCCCTGGGGGAAGGTTGGCCAAACTGCTTTTCCTCCCTCAAATTTACCTTGAAAGCTTCACTCACTTTCACTGACCTTCTCTAATCGTGGCTTAATAGATGTGAAGATTCTTCCAGGTGCTGTAGATCTTCTCTGAAGTAGACTGACATTGCATCTTGGGAGGCTCAGCTCCTCCTGGCTGCCCTGGGGCCTGGCTGTGGTTTTAATTTTGGGCTGGGCTGGTCTCGGCTCATGGCCTCCTGAGATGAGCTCCGCCCGCAGAAGTGCGTTTCTACAATCCTTATTTTTCATACCTTGATAGATGCGGAGATTGTTCAAGGTGCTGTAGACCTTCTCTCATGTAGACTGGCTGCAGCTCGGCTCAGCTCCTCCCAACCGCCCTGGGGCCTGGCTGCAGTTTTTGTTTCAGGCTCCCAGCCTGCAGTGATGAGACCCTCTTGCAAAGCTCCCTTCAGCGAGAGATATGTTTTCTGTATTTTTGTGAGTTTAAGAGCTCTAGAATTTGTTTAGGGTCATATTTTATGGGTATTTAGGGTGGCTGTGTGGGAGCTGCAGAATCTTGCTGCTTCCATGCACCATCTTGGCTCTGCCCAGTCAACAACAGCAAACTTAAGGAAAATTGAGAAGTAATTGTGTGTTGCATGGACATGTGTGTATGTTCTTGTCTGGCCAATTGCTTTTCTCCCTCCCTCTCTTTCTTGGTAAATTAATTAATATATGACTTAAATCTGAATAATAAAAACTAATCATTGCTTTTTGGATATTTTCTTTGATTGTGATCATTAATGACTATTAGTAGGTGAGAATATGTTAGAATTTCTGCAGCTCTTTCACTTCCAGACATGGAAATTATTAAGTCAACATTCTCACGTATCTGTAATGAAAGCTCAGGGTCTCCATGAAGGTAAAAAAAAATCTCTTTTATGAAGGAGTTAGAAAAATAATTGTTGCATAAAGTTGCTCACTATACTTTATTCTTCCCCAGCCACTGTTGTTTATTTTTAACACTCACACACAGACACACATGCACACCCTCAGCCCCACCCATGAGGGTTAGTTCACCCTTATGTTCGCGTAATTTCTTGTTTTGTAAGTACTCTGCAAGTGTACTGCCAAAGTAGCAGATTTTGACATTGGCTTCCCTGTGGGTACATAGTAACATACTGACTACATTATACCCATGCACAACTGTATTTACTCATTGCCACTTTTAAATTAGTCACTATAGCATCATGAAACATTTCAATAACAAGCTGGTAGAGATAGTAAACTCACTAGGTAAAAACTTGAGCTGCTACTTCATGTTTGAGACATGTCTACATTTTCCCCATGAGTAATGCACTAGCCAGAAGAATCGTTGCCTACTATTATAATTTTAGCACTGTCTAGAAATCAAATGCATCAGAAAACACTAGAACTAAGGATATTGTGCCAACATCCTGATCATTAAAAAAAAAATAACTACTTGTATTATGGAAATTTAATCCCTTCTCTATGAATGTCCATATATTGCTATTCCATTTGGGATTAATCACCAATATTCTGACATTGTTTGCTGAAAGGAATTTCAAATTCAGCTAAATTGGGAAGCCCCAGGGAATGGCAACTGTCCATTAAAAGTGGTGCATTTTCTGACCACAGCCAAACATTTTGAATAGGGCAGTAGGTCTTTTGTCAGGGAAACAAGAGAAATAGAAAGCAAACTACTTTTTCCCCTTATTTCTCCATGTATTTATTTTCCTTGGCCCCGCTTCAAGCAGGAGTTGGTCCTATGCCGTGAATGGAGGGCCTGTAATTGACTTGTTGTAATTGACTGGCTGTCTTGCCCCAGGTGTAAACTAAATAATGATCTGAAATGCTGGCAGAGGCCTTTGGGCTTTGACATTTTCTGTTCAGGATCTCCAATTTGGAACACTAGTCAGTGAAAGAGAAGCAGAAAGTTTGAATTTCAGAGCCCATTCAATGGAAACCTCATCATAATTCTCATAGTGGTTGCATATAGTTAAAATACAATGAAGTCACCATTAGAAAAAGGAGCAAACTTTAAAAGAAGTCACTTTTTAAAAAATACACTTCTCTGTCCAATACTCCCAGATTTTGCTAGTGAGAAATATCTGACTATTGAAAAAACACATTGTGGACATACATGATGGCTTTTATGGATTCAAATTAGATTAAAGTGTGGAAGAGTTAATCTTTGACCATCCTGCAGCCATCAAGTCCAGAACATAATGGCAAAGTGTTAAAGTAGCTGTAAAGATATATCTAGACCCTAATCCCTTTTGAATGTGTGAGTACCTTTCTCTGTCAGAACTAAAACCAGGAATCTCATTAGATGATCAAGACTTTAAATTGCTAAGGCCTAGGGAGAGAGTTCAGTTTCAGGGGTGTGCAGCCTCAAGAACCCTTTGTTAAGGAGACCCTTGTGGGGGTGAGAAAGAAGAGATGATTTCTCTTAAATATCTGGCATCTTCCATAGCCTCTTTCAGTTTCTTGCTCAAGGGGGAGATGTTCTACCCAGCAGTTATAGAGTTTGTCATTTCAAGAGAGTTATAAAGGCATAATTGAAAGAACAGTGATATACTTCAGAAGGACGTGGATACAGAGAAACAGTTTTTGAAGAACAAAACTCCAAGAAGTAGAGAAGAAATCCAGTAATGAAAGGGGAGGATAAGATCTTGGGAGCCTAGCTGAGTCATACAGCCAAAATACTGTATTCAGAGGGAACTTGAAGATTCAACAAAGAGACAGAGGAACTCTAGACTCCATAGTGTCAGGAGCTGTGAGTTTTCTTTGCTATGTGTGTATATTATATATGTACCTTATTATTATTGTATTTGAAATCTGTGGCTACTCCTTCCAGGGATGTGTGTTTTCACTTATAAGAATAAGCATCTTAGGTTTATAGAAAATTGAGAATACTTTGTAGCTACCATTGCTTTTTATTTTACTATGCCATCTTATTTAATGCCTTTGCTAAGAGCTAATTGCATCTAATGGCTGATTTTTAAAGAGAGCTATTTTAATGGGAGCTCAAGAGCTATAATGTTAAAAGTAATCTTGAATCCAGAATCTCCTCTAGTTACCCAACATATAAATCTCTACCAATTGGGGGAGTAGATCAGAAGAGATATTTAAAAAACAAACAAACATATAAAAACAGGTCAATAAAAATCATTTAGGTGTGATCTTGATTTTTAGGACTTGTATTTAACTGATACAAGGCCTTACATTTCTTATAACATAGATTTTAATTTCATAGCACAAACATGTATATGTATATACGTATATATATAAATATATATACATGTATATGTACACACATATATGTACTTATATATACATATATGTGCATGTATTTTACACAATGAGTCTTTCTTCTAGGTCTCTTACCATGGTTTTGAATTGATCAGCAAAGGACTAATATTTTGTAGTCTGAATGTTTAATATGGTTTCTTCTCAACAGACTGTGCTACCTCCTACAATATAATGGTGACACGCTCTGTTAGAGTATTGTGGAAAACTTTATGCATTCATAAAATCCTATGTATATACAACTCTTTTGCCTTATTTTTTATTTTTAAATGGGTAAATGATGTAAATTACAAAGTCTTTTCTGCTCTAAAACTGTCATTGTCTCCTTGAGGAAACACAAGCTGATATGAAGCAGATTGAGGGCAAGGAGACAGTAAAGAAAAATATTCTGAATATTCCCCCCTCCCTCCCTGTTTTCAGAGTGACTGAGAATCTGGAGAGTGGAACCACGAGCTAGTCAGCTCTCTTTCCTCCCCCCTGTCCCCCAAACATGGTTTAACAGAGCAAATCTAAATCTCCAAAATTTCTTATTCTTATTCCAGTAGCCTGTAATAGCACATTTTTATTCCATTCAAGGAAAAATAGCAACATGAAAGGGAGACTTTAGTTATCTCAATGGCATTGTCTAAAGTACCTATGATGTGATGTTTTCATTCCTGACTTATTTAGTCATGGGTTGCCTGTTAATAAGAGAGGCATATGGTTTTTTTTTCACTTTTGTTGGATGGAATATTGCTATTAAGTAATTTTGAACCTGGTAAATTCGTCAAACTTCCACTTATGACAATGCATTCTTCATCATTTTAATAGTCTTATTTCCTAAGGAGTTGTTTTAGAACCTAAACGGAATTTACCTATAAATCCAAACTTCATTTTCTGTTTCTTCCCCTATAGAAATCCTTTACTCCAAAAAAATCAATTTGCTGGCCCAAAACTTTGTCACTTGTGTCTTCATAGGTTGAAGAGATTTAGAACTATAAGGGACTTTAGTGATCATTTGGTCCCACCAGCTCCTTTTATAATTAACATTGCTAATTTGAATTTCTGTTTGTAGGGTGGATATGGATGGAATCCAAACACATTGTGAATGGGCTTCAATCAATAAAATATGCTTAGACTGGGTAACACCTTTAAGTTATACGCATTTAAAAGGAATGCTCATGTTTTATAGGATGTTCTAGTATAATAACAATGTTTATCCTGCTAATACTGGTAATACTGTACATATAGCATCAACAGCTTCTCCTACTAATTTAAGAGAAGACTTTGATTCATATGTTCTAGTTCTCCTGTGGGGAGTTAATACCTTCCTTCTCTCTATCTCAACTGAATTCTAATTGGAGGATAAAAATACCTCATATCTCTTTAAAAGAAGAATCTCTTAAAAAAATCTTTTTATTTACTTTTAGTTTACAACATTCAGTTCCACAATCTCTTAAGTTTCTAATTTTCTTCCCGTCACTCTCCTCCTCCTCCCTCCCATAGTGGCATGTATTCAAATATAGGTTCTACAAATACCTTCACACTCAATGTTAGTCATGTTGTAAAGGATGATGACCACAGATTAAACAATGAAAAAGAAGGGATAAAACAAAACAAAACACAAATGAGAGAGAGCAAATAGTTTGCTTCAACTTGTAGACTTTGTAGTTCTTTCTCTGCATGAGGATATCCCTTTCCATCATGAGTCTTTTATAGTTGTCTTCTAACCTTGTATTGCTGAGAGGAACCCAGTCTATCAAAGGTAGGCATCACACATTCAATGTGTCTGTAATTGTGGACAAAGTTCTCCTGGTTCTGCTTTCCTCACTCAGCATCAGTTTATATAAGTCTCTCCAGGTAAATATGAGGTCTGTCTGCTCCTCATTTCTTATAGCACAGTAGTATTTCACTATATTCATATACCACAACTTGTTTAGCCATTCCTCAATTGATGAGTATCCCTTTCTTACCCTGAGTCAATGTATGGTACGAATGGCATTGTTTTTACAGAAGTACTGTTTCCTTTCAAGAGAACCAGGAAGTATTTCTCAGGATTTGGTTCATGTGGAAAGATAGGTCTTAGAACATTTGAGTGGCCTCCTCATTGCTTGAGACATAAAAAGGCCAGCTAAGAGGGACTTAGGGTTCCTATGTTTTCATGGAATGCTTATTGACTTTTTTCTGACCCACATTTGGTACCCTCCTGAATTCATGGATGTCTATTGTTATTAGTAGTCACATTCTTTTGATTTTTTTTATTCCTCCCATTTATATTGCATTCCAATCCTGAGTTCAAATAACCAGAAAAGCCCAAGCTAGACTTAGCACAAAACATTTGTCATTAGTTACCAGGATTGGATCACAATGAATTAATATGCGTTTTTATTATACTGGGATATCCCCAATGGGTTCTCAGATTCATTCTAGTTTCCATTAGAGATTTTGGAGGAAAGACCCCTGGGGGAAAGGTGCTTCTTTCTTTTTTCAAATTTTATTTTATTCTGGCCTTAAGAAATAAAACAAGCATTTTCATAACATAAGATAGGAAAATAAGGTGATTGTACATTCTTCTTTACAGATGGCCGTCTCTGACAAAACAAAACAAAACACCAAACCTAAAATATCAAAAACAAAACAAAAACTATCAATTGAAACAAGGGATTTCCATTTTCTCCCTAGTATAATTTTTTTACTCATTGTCTCTGCATAATAACTGTCTCTTCATAGGATCATAGATTTAGAATTGGAAGGGAATGTAGAGGACCCAGAGTGACAACTGTCTCATTTTATATAAGAGGAAATGGACAAGTTTCACTTGACTTGTCCATTAAGTGACTACCTCAGGGTAGCACTACTCAGGGTAGCTGATAAATACCTGAGATGGGATTTGAACCAGTCTTCATGATTCCATATTCAGCTCTCCAATACCATATTACTTCTTTAATTGTTGAATTGAATAGAACTTACATCTTATAGCACAAGTGTGAAAAGAGTTTCTTTGTTTCTTTGTTACTCTATCTCCCTCCTTCTTGTCTGTTTATGTCTTCCTTTATGTCAGTCTTCTCTACTACTTGCCAACATCTCTGAGCTTATTTCTCACTGTCCCTTTGTTGGTTCATAACTTCTCTTAGGTATCCCACTTCTGACTCCCTCTACTGGGCTACACTGTACCTCTACCTCATCACCTTCCTAGCTTGTTCCTAGGTCTGCCTTTTACTACCTGTGTGACCATGAGCAAGTTAATTAATGTGTTTAAGACTGTTTCTTCACCTGTAAATTGAGCCTCTCAGTTCTAATTCATGACTCTTTTTTATTGTTCTATTAGTTTTAGTCACAGTAAACACCTACATGCTTTTAGAATCTCACTCTAATGTATTTTCTCCCATTATCCTGCATCAAAATCTGAAATTCATATTAATTATTTTTTGAAAAAAAGATGCAATTTATATAAAGACATTGTCCACATTCCTTGTTCTTTGAGGATTTTTCAAGTAGTGCAACTTTTAGACACTGGTTTAGATTTTGGATAGGGAATACCCTGGGGTCATTGCACTTGTTGCTGAAGAAGTGCAAGGTAAGATGTCTGCCAAGGACTCTTCTAATCTAAAACATTTCTAGAGTGGTTGGAGCTAGAAAGCATAGAAGGTGCTGTTTGAAGGGATTCATCAGTCTAGGTATTAAGAAGATCATAGATTCTGTTTCCAGTTTTATCACTACTGTGTCCTTAGGCAAGTCATTTCCCAACCCTGAGATTTAGTTTCTCCTTCTGTCAGGTGAGAGGAGAGGACTAGTTCTTTCTTCTAGTTTCTCTTTCCCTAAGGTCCTATCCTTTTCTAGCATTTTATACACTATGAAATTCATTAAATGCAATTGTGTGCTTAATATTAGGGCCAATGTATTTCCCATGTTCTGAAGCAGCATGCTTCAAATGAAACAAACAAGTAGTTTTATCATTTTTATTTTGTTTTATTTCATTTTTTTACCAGCAGCTCCCATTGTGTGGGTAGGCAGAGGTGGGAACTGTTTGGTGCATTCTACAGGTTTTCATTTTTTATTTTTTGGAAGGTTTTTCCTGGACCAGTCAGAAAATACTTTACTTGTGTAGAAGGTTAGTCTCATGTGCTTACAGCTGGCAATTATTCCCCCCCTAGCACATGCTTTGGATGTGAGCTATTGAGTTAAAGAAATGTGTATGGATCATTCATCACTGCTTCAAAGCAGCAGATGCCATCATGCTGGAATCAGGAATGGGCATTAAACTAGAAGAGAAAAGGGGGGATCTATTACATTGGTGGCATAACAACATCATATCAAAGAAAGAAAGGCTCAGAGAATGAGCTCTTTGATTTTCCTCAAGTTTAAGAAATCATACTTCCATCTTTTCTATTGGGAAAATACATCAATGAGATTGATTGGGGAAAGGCTACAGAATGTTAAAATTATACACTTCTGCTTTCTATTGGGTAGTAATTCACACACACAATGGGTCCTTTCCTATGCATTGTCTTTTGGAAGAAAATAATAAATTAATCGCTTTCTTCTTTTTCCTTCCTTCTTTCAATCCTCCTAAATTTTTCAATGATTTATCTCTGAAAGCTGCTACTGTGGCGAGCTAATACCTACTCCCTTCTCCTACTCTGTGTTTTCCAAGACTCCTGTTAGACATATGTGCGTTACCCATCAGAGCCTGGCAGATGCTGAAAGATGAATGTGATACATGTTGGGGTTTCTCCAGGCAAACTTGACAGAGGTCCAGATGTTTGGGGAAGCAGATCAGCAACTCTGATCACTTGCCATTTCGAACAACTGTATGAGCGTCTGGAGCCAGGGAGTTCCATCCTCAATCTTTATGATTAAATATGCTGTACAGAAAAATGCTTGATCAAGTAAAACAAAGAATTAAAGGGGCAAGGGAGGAGTGGAGAAAAAGGAGGAAGAAGTTCAACAACTCCTTCTTATAAATTTCACTTAACATCTCAGGCGGGAAATAATTCATCAAGCATTTCTTGAGCACCTAATGTGTGCTTATCCCCATGCAAAGCACTAAGTAAGCAGATCTGCTTTACAGGTCCAATCTCATTTGAAGAAACTTAAAATTTCATTAAAAAATGCTGCTTTGTATCCAAAACTTATTAAGGTGGAAGCCAATTACTTCATTCCACAGAGGGATTATACATAATTGTTCAGTGGACTTTGCTTTTGTTTACAAAAAGCCAATACTTGGTACAATGTATTTCAGTCAAATATGAAAATTTGGAGCCCCAGCACATTGAATGAACCCTCTATGGAAAGTTCATTGAAAGGCATTGGCAAGAGATGTACAGGATGAGCAGATGTGGAGGAGTTTTTATCTGAGTCATTGGAGATAGTACTAATATGAATTAGATGACAGTTCCACCAAATATCCAAGCACAGAAAAAAAATGGGGAGTGTGATATGATCATGAATCCAGGACACCTACTAAACTAAATTTATTTCATCAAAAAGATGGCTCTGTTTCCATTCTTTGCTTGCTCCTCTCCTAGGGATAGAGTTTGAGAGAAGAGGTTCTATCATACCTGAAAGAAGTATCTCCACCTTCCCTTGTACTCTCTGTGAACTAGAATATTCCAAAATCGCAAGGGATTCTCCAGCCATCAGTCAAGGTCTTAGCATTTTGTTTAGCTTCTTGCTTCTTTTCCAAGGGATGTGCTAGATTATCTGTGAAATCTTATGCATTATCTTCCCCAATCTTTCTCCAGAGTATTTGCACCTTTGGCACAACTCTCCCTTTCCATATTCCTTTGAACCCTGGACCCTAGATGTCCTCTGAGGTGTCATTTTGTTAAAAAAAAATGAAGCATCAATGCTAAGGATAAGGACAGAAACTGAATCATAACAAAAAACCCTTCTAATTCTCAAAGGAAAGTTCTGTATCTATAGCTTTGCTATGTATATATAGCTTTATATTTAGGGAGTAGCTGGGTGGTGAAGTGGACAGAGCACCAGGCTTGGAGCCAGTTCAAATCTGGCTTCAGATATCTGCTAGATGTGTGACCCTATGCAATTCATTTAAGTTGCACCAGTGTTTGCACCAGTTTCTTCATCCACAAAATGAATTGGAGAAGTAAATGGCAAACCTTCTCCTGTATCTTTGTCAAGAATACCCCAAACATCAGAGAAAGATCTAGAAAGACCAGAGTTTAAATGGAGACTGAAGCAATACATGTTATCATTCTTTTCTATTTTCAGTTTTGTTTCTCTTTTCCCGTTGTTCACTCCATTGGTTACAATGCTTATATACAACCAGACTATTGTACAATGTGAAAGAGTTTGCAGATTCTATACATGACTGTATGCCACCATGGGGGGGTTGGGGAGGAAGGGGAGAAAATCTGAAACTCAAGTGATTCTGGAACTGAATCTTGTAAAATAAAAGTAAACAAACTTTCAACTAAAAAAAGCCTTAAAAAAAGATACCCCAAACAGAATATGAGACAGAGAGAGAGAGAGAGAGAGAGAGAGAGAGAGACAGAGAGAGAGAGAGAGAGACAGAGAGAGAGAGAGAGAGACAGAGACAGAGACAGAGACAGAGACAAAGACAGAGACAGAAACAGAGACAGAGACAGACAGAGACAGAGAGAGACAGAGAGACAGAGAGACAGGGAGACAGAGAGAGAATACTGCTATTTAGTTTTAGGTTATAAAGCAGAATTAGATTGCAGTGGTGCTCAGGCAGGAGGGGCATATTAGAAACAGTACTGGCTTAGGAGTTAGGATACCTAGATTCTAGGACTAACTTTATCATTCAACCTTGGTCAAGTTACTTCCTCTCCCTGGACTTAGTCTCAGAAAGTTTCCTGAAGCACTGAGTAATCAATCAATAAACATTTATTAAGCACCTAGTGTATGCCAGGTGCTATACTAAGTGTTGGGATATAAAAAGAAGCAAAAGACAGTCCCTGCCCTCAATGAGTTTGCAATCTATTGTGGGGGAAGAAAACATGCAAAGAAATATATACAATGCAAGTTATAAATTAGAAATACTTAACAGAGGGAAGGTGTTGTAATTAAGAGTTTTGAGAAAGTCTTCCTGTAGAAGATGGGATCTTAGTAGAAACTTAAAGAAAGCTAGGGTCAGTAGTTGGAGTGGAGGAGGAAGAGCATTCCAGGCATGAGAGACAGTCAGAGAGATGAAATGTCTTCTTTCTCATAGAATAGACAGGAGGCCAGTGTCATTGGATTGAAGAGTATGTCCAGGAGTAAAATGTCAGAAGACTGGAAAGGTAGGAAGTAACTAGGTTATAATGAACTTTGATTGCCAAACAGAGCATTTTGCATTTGATACAATAAGAAGTCAAGGGTGTTTACTGAATAGAGGGGTGACATGATAAGATCTGTGCTTTAGGAGCATCAGTTTACAGACTGAATGGAGGATGGATTGGAGTAGGGAGAGACTTGAGGCAGGTAGACCTGCCAACAAGATATTGCTAAAATCAAGGCATGATGAGATGAAGTTATGAATGAGAATGATGGCGGTGTCAGAGGAGAAAAGATCATTTTGGAAAGATGCTGAAAAGGTGAAATTGAGGGGCATTGGCAACAGTTTGAATATGGGAGAGGAGCAAGAGATAATAAGTGATACATAGGAGAGAAGGTTTAGGGGAAAGATAATGAATTCTGTTTTGTATATATTGAGTTCAAGATATCAGTTGGACATCCAGTTCAAGATACCTGAAAGACAGTTGGAGATGCAAAATTGGAAGTCAGCCGAGAGGCTGGAATGGAATAGATACATTTAAGAATCATAAATATAGAGGTAGTAAGTAAATAAGTCACCAAGTGAAGTAGCTTAGAGGGAGAAGAGAAGAGAACCCAGGATAGAATCTTGAGGAACACCCATATTTATAAGACATGATCTGAAGGAGGATTGAGCAGAGGACACAGAGAAGGAATGATCAGAGAGGTTGGAGGAAAACCAAGAAAGAGTGGCATCCCAAATGTAGAGAAAAAAGAGAATCAAGGAGGAAAAGTGATCAACAGTGTCAAAAGCTGTAGAGGGGACAAGGAGAATGAGGATTGAGAAAAAGTCTGGATTTGGCAACTAAGAGATCATTACGAACTTTGGGAGAGAGCAATTTTGGTAGAATCATGAGGTCAGAAGTCAGATTGTAAGGAGTCAAGAAGAAAGTGGAGGCACCTATTGTAGAAAGCTTTTTCAAGGAGTTTAGCTATAAAGGCAATAGAAGTATGGAATGATAGTTGGCATAGATGCAAAGATCATGTGAGATTTTTAGGATAGGGGAGATATGGCCATATTTGTAAGCAGTAAGAAATGGTATAGTAGAGAGGGAGAGATCAAAAATAAGTGATAGCATGTGGATGACAGATATGCGCAAAATATATGTATAGTGTCGCATAATATCAACACAAATTTGACAACAAAGTACTGTAAATATCCCATAAAAGAAAAAAAAATTCAGATTTCTTATCTGGTACAAAAGGAGGGTCAGTTTTTTGGTGGATTTTCCACATTGTGGGGGGTGCTGTGCCTCTAATCCCCATGATATGGAAGGGATAACTATTCTGAAAAGCCTGAAAAGGATGACTAACCAGTCTGTACTTGGGTACACATAGCCACACACCCAGTACCCTTTGGATTTATCATCCTATGACACCCATTCAGTTTTTGGAGAGGCTAAGAGAATACTTTGCATGTACCATTACCTTCTCTCTTTCAATCTCCCAGGGAGAAAGAAAATGTGATATTATTCTGCTTCCTTTTGTAGTAAAGGAAAAAAGTAAACCCAGGGTGGTTAAGTACCTTGCTCCAGGGGTCTCAGTTAGCTAAATGTAGAATGAACTAGTTAATTGTAGGCGCCGAAGGATTTCTTACTGCTTGACCAAGTTCTCTTCCCATTAGTTTTGGCTTCTATCTTTCTCTCCAGGTATTAAAATGGCACTTAATTTTTTTAATGAGAAATGAGACAGATCAGAGACAAGCTTTTTGGCAGGTGAACTGGTCCCCTCGGCTCTGCTCAGCTTTATCCTCTTTAGTCTTGATGGGTGTATTTACAACTGTTGGGCTATCTCTTGAATCTGAAACATCATGATTGTGGTAGTTTATTTTGGGGTGGGGTGGGAAGGGAAGGAAAAGGATGGAAATGGAGGAGAGGGCAGAGAAGCAGGAAAGTCTGGTGTTATAAGAACTGCTAATTCCTGTGATTTCTATAGTACTTTAAGCTCTACAATCATCTTTTTTAAAAAAATTGTTGCTTCATTTGACTCTCACAATATAACCTGATGCATGTACTAGTCTCTAGTACATGTACCTTTCTCAGATGAAGAGAAAACCAGTGTGAAGTACTGGAGAGAGAATTGGCTTTGGGGCCAGGATCAATTGGGTTCAAATCTTGCCTCTGATCAGTATTGTCTGTGTGACTCTGAACAAGTCATATAGCCTCTCAATGCCAAAGACAACTCTCTAAGGCAATTAGTTGCAAAGAAGGTGCTGACCTGCACCTGCAGAGGGAATTTCCTCATCTCTCAGTTTCTCATATATTTGAAATCACAGGTCTGGTCCCTTTCCCTGTCTTAGAAGAGGAAAGTGAAACTCCTAGAAGTGAAGGTACTAGTCTTTAAGCTAGCAAATGGCAGAGGTGAGATTAAAGTTCCAGGTCCAGCATTCTCTCCCCTAAACTTCAGCTGTTTTTATGATCAAAGTCATCCATAGTTTAATAATCTATGTTATTGAAGGGCAATGGGGATGTAGATAATTTAGCCTACTATTCAAGTCCCCTGAACAACAGATTCTTAACTTTCTGTGTGTGTGTGCGTGTGTGTGCGTGTGTGTGTGTGTGTGTGTGCGTGTGTGCATGTGTGTGTGCGTGTGTGTGTGTGTGAGTGAGACAGACACAGAGAGACGCAGACATAGGCAAAGAGAGAGGGAGGGAGGGAGAGAGAGAGAAAGAGAAAGAGAAAGAGAGAGACAGAGAGAGACAGAGAGAGACAGAGACAGAGACAGAGACAGAGAGACAGAGAGAGACAGAGAGAGAGAGAAAGAGACAGAGAGAACATGCAAGCTTGGGCAGTCTGGTGAAAGTTAAGGAGTCCTTTTTGGAACAATGATCCAAATTTGTAAAATAAATAGGATTGCAAAGGAAACCAGTTATATTGAAATACAGTTTTCCTACTACTTGACTTCAACTATTCCCCATAAGCTGATCGCCTGAAATCTTATGGCCAGGAATAATGACACAGGTTTTGATATTCTATACACCTTTTCCACTCACCCTTATTGGCCCCTCTTTTCTGATTGGAAGGCTAGAGGGTGGAGCACTAAACTCAGCCTTCCTTTATAGAGGCCTTGCAGCCTTCTTCTTAGCTATGTTTTCCATCAGTTGTTATGGTTCTTATTGACTTCGCAAAGCAACGTGCCCCACTCCCCAGCTTTTCAGATTCTGTCTTTTTTTTGTATTGTAGACTTCCCCATTAGATTGTAAACTTCTTTTTTTTTTAATGTAAATTTTAATTTATTTCTTGGTTATATCATTCATTTCCACAAGGTTTTGAGTTACAAATTTTCTCCCCTTTTTGTCCCTACCCCCCAGCCCAGAACATTGATCCCACTGTAAGACC